>BLSH010214078.1:699309-713853 GCA_018402905.1 Glandirana rugosa | reverse complement strand
CTCCACAGCCCAGCGTTCCAGTGAGTGACAGTCACCAGCTCTCTGCTCAGGGAGCCCTGAGAACCAAGCGATCAATGGTGTTTGATCGCTTCGTTCTCAGTGTTAGAGCTGACGGGGGGACCGATGCTGCATCCACCTAGGTAACTATGAATGGGTGAAAAAAATTCCATACTTCTCTTTTAACATATACCACTTGAGCTTTTACTAAATGGATGCAGAGTCTGAGATGAGGGGTAGCTAGGGCATGCTGGGCAGGTAAACTCTTCTTTGCACCACCTCCCTTCTTCTTACCCTATTTATCCCCTAATCCCCTATGTATCCCCTTTATCACCCTGTCTACACTACCCATGACTGTGACTTGACATATTATATCCATTGGGGTTCAAGCACCCAAGTAATATCCTTATTGGCGTATATTACCATTACCTCGGTACCTACACCAGGTTTCACAACGTCGTTATGCCCCGGCTGTAGTGAACGAGTTTCCCACTGCTGTTCTCTCCTCCGCTTCTTCTATTGAATCCATTGTGGTATGCTTGAGGATACATAGTCATCTGCTCATGGTTGTATTAAAATGACTGATTTTACATAAAACCACTTTTGCTATTTGTTCCATGTTGAAAATTGCACACATACTGTATGCTGACGTCAATCAGCAGTTTGGGGGTGGACAGAAGCTTGTAATGTTATTAGTGACTCTAGGTGTTGCTGCCTGGCCGGCTATATAGAAACATGGAGGTTAGGGTTTATAGACAACAGGCAAAGCTTTACGGATATGTTAAAAAGCCAAGGTTAAGTCATACCATGCTTTAAGGGTTATCTGACCAGAGTGAGGTCACAGCAATTATCATACTCTGGCTTAGAAAGGGATAGACATCATTAGGTATCTAGCAGTCTTTGATAGCGGCGCATGGCGACCCTAGTCGTCAGGTCACAGTCATTAGCACATCTGTGCAGTACGATGGACTTTTCCTGGGAAACTTTAGCCAAGGATTTCCTGGCCACTAATTAAATTACCTATGTCTTAAGTCATAAAGACAACTGACCTTTGACATTATAATATCATCAGGCAGTTGATTCCCTTTAAGCGGCTTTTGTAAAATGGCAATTTATCGCCAAGTCAACCTTAACCTTATTTAGGTTAACTCAAGATTTGTATTAAAGCCAGCATATTGAGAAGGGATCCTACTACATACAGTGTATCTATAATTGAAGGAATGTTCTACTAAACTTTGGTACATATCTACAGAAGTGACTGGCCTCAGGTGATACACGGAGATGAAACAAATCCTCCTACATAAGTTGTACCTGTCTGTCTGCAGTCTTCTCTTCTCCACATCCATGAATGTATAAAGCTTGTCTGGGAGTTCAGAAAAAAGGGGGCAGGGAACTGAAGTTACACTCTTCAGAGCTCAGTGAGGAGAGCTCTGAGAGCTGATTGGAGGGAAGGGACACACCCCACTTCACACAGCACACAGGAACAGAGCTGAGGCTGTCAGCCAGCTGCAATCCCTCCCTGTCACCATTTTTCTCTTGGTGTCAGGAAAACTTGTCAGAAGAGATTCATGCTGATAGCAGAGGAAGGGCTCTCATCTCTACATGAGCAATTGGGTAAAGGTTATTTACAAGTTTTTTTTTAAATGAGGGGAGGGTGAGGGTTTCAATAATCTGGAGTTCAGAACTTCCAATATTAATAATAGTTAGATATAGTCTGTTTAGTATTTTCACTTTAACCACTTCAGCTCCTGAAGGTTTTACCTCCTTCCTGACCAGGCCATTTTTTGCGATACGGCACTGCGTTACTTTAACCACTTCAGCCCCGGAAGGATTTCCCACTTTAGGACCAGAGCCCTTTTTGCGATTCGGCGCTGCGTCGCTTTAACTGACAATTGCGCGGTCGTGCGACGTTGTACCCAAACAAAATAAAAATGCTATAAAAATGCACTGATTACTGTGTAAATGCCATTGGCAGTGAAGGGGTTAACCTGCAGGGGGCGCTCTAAGGGTTAACTGTGTTCCCTGGGCGTGTTCTAACTGTGGGGGGACTGCCCTAGCAGGGGAAGGGAAGTGATCACAGCTTCCGTGTAGAGGAAGGCTGTGTTCACAGCCCTTCCCCCTTCACAGAACGGAGGTCCGTGTTTACTTACACGGACCTCCGTTCTTTCACTCCGGGGGGGGCATCGGGGGTAGCCGGCTGCGATCAAGGCCGCTGCACCCGCTCCCTGGCCCTCCCCGAACACAGTGAGCGCGCGCGTGCGCAATGACGGCGATTTGCGATATCGCACCACTTTGTCGCCGTCAACCTGCGGTTGGCGGGCGGCAAGTGGTTAACTGACAATTGCGCAGTTGTGCGACGCTGTAGACATAGAAAATTGATGTCCTTTTTTCCCACAAATAAAGATTTCCTTTGGTGGTATTTGATCACCTTTGCAGTTTTTATTTTTTATGCTATGAACAAACAAAACAATATGTTTTACTTAATGCTATAAAACACATTCAATAACATTTCTTTAAAAAAAATCTAATTTTTTCATCAGTTTAGGCCAATATGTATTCTGCTACATGTTTTTGGTAAAAAAAAATCCCAATAAGCGTATATTGATTTTGAGCAAAAGTTATAGCGTCTACAAACGATGGTATATTTTTATGGCCTTTTTATTTTTTTTACTGTTTAAATTAGTAATGGCAGCGATCAGCAAATTTTAGCGGGATTGCGACGCACAAATCTGACACTTAAATTACACTTTTTGGGGACCAGTGACACCAATACAGTGATCAGTGCTAAAATAAATGCACTGTCACTGTATAAAGGACACTGGCTGGCTAGGGGTTAACATCGGGGGCGATCAAAGGGTTAAATGTGCTCCTAAGGAGTGCTTTCTAACTGTAGGGGGAATGTTATGCCTGGAGGAAAACAGAGATCCATGTCTTGGCAGAATCTCCATTTTACTCCCTCACAGAACAGCCTTGTTTACATAGGCAGACCGCCATTCTGCGTTTTCTCTGAACGATCAGGGGTGTCCAATCACAGTGGGAGCGGATTGCCGGCAGCGCACGTACGCGCCCCAGACCTCGTGCAGGAAGTTACACGATATCTACGGTGGACGGTCCGGAAGCGATTAATAATAGTTAGTTATGGTCTGTTTAGTATTTTCACTATAATTTATTGCAGTTTTAATTGATTATTATATTAACAATTTGCATTTTGGGTTTATTGGCACGTAACAGGCTCCCTGTTATCCGAACAGCAATTGCTCCAGCCCTGTATGTATAGCATTCATCCTTGAATGCATAGCAACTCATTGCAAAGCCTGCTGGTTGAAATAGAAGCCAATTTGTGTACTTGTAGAAGCTTAAATCTCAGACTAGGCTTACAAACAGTGAGCTATTTTTATAGAAGTCGTCTGTTGTGAAAGTGTTTAGCTGTGGAAGGTCTTTATAGGATCCTCCAACACCTTTCTTTATTACCATGGCATTTCTAAAAGTATGGGATGAGGCTGGGGTCAGTCTCAGTTCAATGGACCACACAAAGACTGGATCTTGTCATTGCTTAATTTATAGGCAAATTGATATGCTGATCTCGCCAGCACCACCAACACTTTTAACGGGTCTTCTTCCAAGACAAAAACGGCATCACCAGGGCAATGGATCTAGAACGTTAGGATGCCACAGAATGTATTTGTAGAATGCCATTCAGTAGACTGAGTTCTCTTCACACTAAGAGCCATTTTTAGAATTTGGAGATTTGATAGTTCTGTGATTATTGATCAGTTAATGATACTGTAATTAACAGTTCATGTCCACCAGGCACCCCATGTGTGAGATCTCTGTGGTTAAGTAAAAAAAGAAGGATCATTGATCATCTAAAAATACACAGCTTGCTGGACCCAAAGCAACATGGCTTTACTGAGGGCAGATCATGCCAGACAAATCTGATTGAATTATTTGACTATATTACCAGTGTTTTGGACCAGGGTGGTGCTGTGGACATAGCGTATCTTGATTTCAGCAAGGCATTTGATACAGTTCCACATAATGATCTGATACAAAAGTTGTACAAGCTGGGACTTAACCCTTGGGTGGTTCAGTGGATATGCAGTTGGTTAAAGGATAGATCCCAGAGTGTGGTTGTAAATGGGGTTCTGTTCTATTTAACCTATATGTAAGTGATATTACTAAAGGTTTCTTGGTCAATGTATGTCTCTTTGCTGATGATACAAAGGTGTGTAATAGGGTTGATATCCCTGGAGGGGTCTGTAACATGGAACATGATTTGGCATTGCTGGAAGATTGGTCAAAGCAGTGGAGACTGCAGTTCAATATTTCTAAATGTAAAATAATGCATCTAGGGAAAAAGAATCCCCTTAGAGAGTACAGCATTGGGGGTACAGTGTTGGCCAGCACTACAGAAGAAAAAGATTTGGGGGTGCTTATTTCAGATGATTGCAAAATGAGCAAACAGTGTAACCAGGCAGTGGGAAAAGCAAATAGAATTCTGGGATGTATCAGTAGAGGGATCACCAGCAGGAGGAAGGAGGTTCTGATTCCTCTATATAGATCTTTAGTGAGACGTCACTTAGAATACTGTGTCCAGTTCTGGAGACCTCACTTACAAAAAGATATTGATAAGATAGAACGAGTTCAGAGACGGGTAACAAAAATGGTGAAAGGTCTGGGGGATAAAACATATCAAGAACTTAATATGTACAGTCTGGAGGAAAGAAGGGAGAAGGGAGACATGATTGAAACCTTTAAATACATCAAGGGGGTGAATAAGGTTCAGGAGGGCAGTCTTTTCAATATGAATCCAAAATCAAGAACACGGGGACATGACCTCAAACTAACTGGGGGGAAGTTCAAAACTAATCTTAGAAAGTATTATTTTACTGAAAGGGTGGTTGATGATTGGAATAAACTACCAACAGAGGTTGTGAGACAGTCAACAGTAAATGGCTTCAAACATGCTTGGGATAAACATAAATCTATAGTCAGACAACGAGGTTAACGCGAAAAAAAATAAAAAATAAATAAAAAGGGGCAGACTCAATGGACTACTCAGTCTTTTTCTGCCGTCACTTTTCTATGTTTCTATGAGTACCCCAGTCTGCACACTTGCCTTGACCATTATGACTGAGCTTCTCTCCCTCTTTAGAATGTTAATTGTGAATTATATAGAATATATTAGCTAGGGTGGAAATACAAGAATACATACACTCACCTGCCACTTCATTAGGTACACCTTGCTAGCACCGGTTTGGGCCCCCTTTTTGCCTTCAGAGGTGCCTCAATTCTTTGTGGCATAGATTCAACAAGGTGTTGAAAACATTTCTCCGAGATTTGGGTCCATATTGACATGATAGCATCACGCAGTTGCTGCAAAGTTCTAGGCTGCACATCAATAATGCACCACATCCCAAAGGTGCTCTATTGGACTGAGATCTGGTGTCTGTGGAGGCCATTGGAGTACAGTGACCTCATTGTCATGGTCAAGAAACCAGTGGAGAGATGAATTGAGCTTTGTGACATGGTGCATTATCCTGCTGTAGTCATAAAGGGATAGACGTGGTCAGCAACAATACTCAGTTAGATCGTGGTATTTAAACAATTCAAAATTGGTACTCAGGGGCCCAAAGTGTGCCAGGAAAATATCCCCCACACCATTACACCACCACCAGCAGCCTGAATCGTTGATACAAGGCAGGATGGATCCACGCTTTCATGTTGTTTACTCCAAATTCTGACCCTACCATCTGAATGTGGCAATCAAGACTTATCAGACCAGGCAATGTTTTTCTAATCTTCTATTGTCCAATTTTGGTGAGCCTGTGCGAATTGCAGCGTCGGTTCCCTGTTCTTAGCTGCCAGGAGTGGCAGGAGTATGGACTTCTGCTGCTGTAGCCCATCTGCTTCAAGGTTTGATTTGTTGGGAGTTCAAAGATGGTATTCTGCATACCTTGTTTGTAACAAGTGGTGATTTAAGTTACTGTTGCCTTTCTATCATCTTGAACCAGTCTGCCCATTCTCCTCTGACCTCTGACATCAACAAGGCATTTTAATCCACACAATTGCCACTCACTGGTTATTTTCTCTTTTTCAGACCACTCTCTGTAAACCCTAGAGATGGTTGTATATAAAAATCCCGGTAGCTCAGCAGTTTTTGAAATACTCAGACCAGTCGTCTGGCACCAACAACCATGCCACGTTGAAAGTCACTTTAATCCCCTTTCTTCCCCATCCTGATGCTCGGTATGAACTTCAGCAAGTCATCTTCCCCACGTCTAGATGCCCAAATGCATTATTCATCTCCTGATCACCAGTACCTTTGGTGTTTATTTCACAATCACACTTTGGATTTTTCCACTGAGCTGTTCAACACATCACTAGACATTAACTAATTACTATCATTCAATGATATATACACATATTACACTGCAATATATCATTATTTTTCTAGATCAGTCTGGTTTATATGTGTTTTTACACCATATGGAATCCCAGATGTGGCCCTGGCTTGCCCTTTGGTGGGCCCTCTCTTATTTGGACCGGGCGGCTTATCCTCGCCGCAGCCCTGGGCTAGACGGTTGTTCTGGCACATTCACTTCTCTCCCAAATGTTGGGTGTACTTTTGGCGCTGACATGTAATAGACACAAGAGCAAAAGCCATTCTCTTAGAAAAAAACATTTTTTTCCTTTTTTCTGCTTTTTTTTTTTGTGGGGAACAAATCACTATACTCTCCTTAATACATATATGAGGTTCTTGCATTCCAACACAAACCTACAATTCCAGATATCTCTTTGCATCAAGCTCCTGATGAGCGGACAGTGATCCACGAAACGCGTAGAGCCCCACTGATGCCAAGATATATTAAGTCAGAGATCAATCATGTACTTTCTATGAAATATTGTATTACTGTATGTATTTTTTCATGTCAGCTCTCTTTATATATGTTTTTATACCATATCTCGATATTGGTTTTATGTATTTGTGTCAATCATGGAATGTGTGCCAATTATGAAATGTGCAATACATTATTATATATGTAGTGAATCACCGCACTAAAGTAAATCTCCTTAATGGAAAGTGTGAATGTGTGTTAAGTGTGCTGCTGCCGAGTTAGAATGAACGAGCATAGGAGTAGCATCTCCACCCTCAAGGATAATTATTCTGTCCCTCGCCACTTTACAGAAAAACATGAGGGTAGCCTAACGGGTCTAAAAGTACTCGGAATTGAAGCTATGAGTAATCACATGGATGACGGAAGTAAATATCGCAGATTATGTAACCGTGAGGCTTTTTGGAATTTTTCACTTGATTCCATTAATCCCAAAGGCTTAAATGAGGAAATCGAGTTACATTCCGTCCTATAATGGTCCGACTATATGCTCTAATTTTTGTACTCCAATACTGCACCTCCTAGAGCCGAGTGCCCTCTGGCTTGTCCCCGGTCCGCCTGCTGTGTTCAGGGCTAGTTTATTCCATCTGCTGTATGGTTCCCCCCACCCCTCTCCCTTTCCCTGATGGGTCTCCTTTTATGGGACACCCCAGTGGTATACCATTGGTCTGGTTCCTTGGGCTTTTTTCCTATGCCAACTGTCAGCCCCCGCCATCCATTGGGTTAGTCGGCCTGACCTTGTCTAGGACCCGCACTCCCTTATTGCGGCCATCCTGGCATTTGAATTCTATATTAAAGTCTATAAAAATCGCACCCATTGTCACAGCACCCGCCCTCACTATGTTGATAACAATAATTGTGTGGGTGCTGGTGGAAATTTATATGATTCAAATTAATATTAAAATTAATATTATTAATATTAATATTAATGGTTACATTGAAACCAATATTAGTGTCGTTATTGATATCTAATATACCTCTTGGGGCCTTCATAGTAAGCCTTTGCATACACGATTTTAATTCTGAGGCTTGTTGCTATTATAATTTGCTTACTATCATTATTATTATTATTATTATTATTTTTATTTCCAATACTTTTTAGTAGTATTATTACCATACTCATTATTTTTATTATTATTATAAAGTTTTATGACTATTATTACCACTTGATTTGAGTATGGCTATGCGGGCTTAATTGCTCCTATACTATTGTTATCCCATCATGTATAGCCCTGAGTACTTCAGGTAGATGTTTTTTCTGTTTGTTTACTCAGCTGTCCCTCCCCATGTGTGCGTGTGCGCCGTTCGGCATCCCAAGTGTCAGCAAAGGGTTGACACGTTCAGGCAGCCGGCGGCGCTCAGTATGTGTTGCTGAGCAACTGCAAGTGCTCTGATTGGCTGCACTTCAGGTAGTGGTGTTGCCCGCCCTGCCGCAGTGGCTCCCTCCCCCTGTCGGCGGTCCGCCAGTTCGCCACCATTGGTCATGGGTGACCCGGATGGGACGTCCCTGAGTGAGTCTCTGGGTCCTGTTCCGGGTCACTGCACTGGCTCGCGTTCTACGCATGTGTGAGCGCCAGCCCCTCTCCTCACTCCCCTCCCCTCTCTCTCCACGTCCACTGCTAGGCTCTACGAGCCGAATGAAATGCAATCTCGCCGGCGCGAGATTAAAGAGGTACACTACCTATAGTTTTCTGTAATGTATCCCCCGGCGGGATTAATGAGGCATGCCACCAATGATTTTACCAAACACTGCACTAACTATTCTATGTACTATTTTAATAATGATTTTATGAATAATTCTCCCTGCATGCGCTATCTCTGTTAAAACACCCGCTGGCGGTTCTGTGCCCACAAGCTCTAGTATACCCTGGATGCCTGCTGGTGCGGGTGGTGGGCGGTGCATTCACGTACACATGGGCAATTGCGTCTTCACTTACTGTGTACTATTTCCTCAGTTGTACAAATGTTTAGATGGTTGTGTTTGTATGCACTTCTAGTATTTATCTGTTACATTATTTCTAACATCATTTATGTTACCAAGAGCAATATACCCGACTGGGAGTGGCCAGCAACACAGGAGGGGGCAATACATTGCTACAAGAGGCTCCTCCCCCCCTTTTCCCTGCCCCAATGGGATTTTTCCCTTGCTTTCCCTCCCCGACCCCGCCCCCCCTCCCCCCAGAGGGGAGGGTTCTGAGCCACTCACACTTGGGTATTTAAGAGGGACAGCTCAGTTGACTGCTAGGCTCTGAAGAAGAGGGTTCGCCCTGGAAACGCGTTAGCCTTGCTAATGGTACCATCTGGATTCTCCATAGCTGTGGTGGTGATAGACTGACGTCACTGTATATAACTTACGTGCCTTTGACACTACTCCACTTGTGAGTATATTTTATGCTGGATTTTATCTTTCAATAAATGGTTTTATGGTATTGCACAAGGTCGGTGCGCCCCTCTCTCTTTTGTATTCCCCTCAAGTGTGCTGCTGCTGCTTTAAATATATCAAGAAAAAACGGTAACAGAAAACTAAAATCGAGATCAAAATTGTTTCCAGCAGCGCAATATCCACCAAAATATTAAAGTGCATATATATTGAAAACATCCAATACTACACTTCAAAACCATATAAAGTGCAAGTGCTCTGCAGTCCAAAGCAGTGAATCAAATGTCCATAGCTCGTGATATCTCCAGCCTGGAACTTCCTCCACCAGTATCACCACGTGAAAAAAGCAAACACACTGAGGCTCACCAGAATTAATACAGGCAATCAGCTTATCCAGTCTGAGAAACCACCAGAGCAAGCCGATTCCTCCGTTACCCTTCTACGGACTAGTAGCTCATACAGGGGACTAGTAACCGACCGCTCGTATGCAATACACCAATGACTGTTTTCAAAGATGTACATGGAAGCGCAATTTTATTAGAATAAAGTTGGATAATTTTGAATGATACACTATGAGAGGCTTTTTTCTACTAGAAAAAAGTAGAAAAAAGCCTCTCATAGTGTATCATTCAAAATTATCCAACTTTATTCTAATAAAATTGCGCTTCCATGTACATCTTTGAAAACAGTCATTGGTGTATTGCATACGAGCGGTCGGTTACTAGTCCCCTGTATGAGCTACTAGTCCGTAGAAGGGTAACGGGAATAGGTAAAGGGGAATAAAAGTAACGGGGAATAAAATTGCGCTTCCATGTACATCTTTGAAAACAGTCATTGGTGTATTGCATACGAGCGGTCTGTTACCAGTTAGTGATCGACACTGCATCTACCTCCTCCACAGCATCACCTTCGGTACACACTCGCTCTGCCTGGGTCGTCGTATGGCCACGCCCCTGATGCGTTTTGTCACTTCCGACTTGGTCACAAGGAGCCCTTGTGGTGATACTGGTGGAGGAATGCTTGGGATAAACATAAATCTATAGTTAGATAACGAGGTTAATATGAAAAAACAAACAAAAAAAAAACCAAAACAAAATAAATAAAAAAAATATATAAATAAATAAAAAGGGGCAGACTCGATGGACTACTCAGTCTTTTTCTGCCATCACATTTCTATGTTTCTATGGAGGAAGTCCCAGGCTGGAGATATCACGAGCTATGGGCCTTTGATTCACTGCTTTGGACTGCAGAGCACTTGCACTTTATATGGTTTTGAAGTGTAGCATTGGATGTTTTCAATATATATGCACTTTTCAATATATATGCACTTTAATATTTTGGTGGATATTGCGCTGCTAGAAACTATTTTGATCTTGATTTTAGTTTTCTGTTACCGTTTTTGCAATGAATTATTATTTTTGATCCTATCCAATTTCAGTTAGGTGTCTTGCCTCATTTAAAGTCCCATGACCACTGTCCTTTGTATCTAAATGCATTGAGCTGCTGATTAGCAATTTGTGTTATCAAGCGATTGAACAGGTGTACCTATTAAAGTGTGTGTGTATATGACATTGCCAAATTAGCCAGCCAAGAGTACCTCTCTTTGGCAGACTAACCCTTTAACCACTTCAGCCCCGGAAGGATTTCACACTTTAGGACCAGAGCACTTTTTGTGATTCGACGCTGCGTCACTTTAACTGAGAATTGCGCGGTTGTGCGACCTTGTACCCAAACAAAATTTGTGTCCTTTTTTCCACACAAATAGAGCTTTCTTTTGGTGGTATTTGATCACCTCTGCATAATTTCTGATCGCCCTATAAACAAAAGAGTGACAATTTTACAAAAAGACCCAAATTTATTACTTTTTGAAAAAATACAAATCCAAAAAAAAATTATAAAAAAACATCTTTTTCATCGGTTTTGGCCGTTTCATATTCATCCTCATATTTTTGGTAAAAAAAATCGCAATGAGCGTTTATTGATTGGTTTGCGCAAACGTGGTCGCGTTTACGGATGATGAGAATTAATTTCTGGGGTTTTTATATTTTTTTTATTTTTTACTAGTAATGGCGGCAATCTGCTTTTTGTAGCGGTACTGCGATATTGCAGCGGACATGTCGGACCATTTTGACACTTTTTTGGGACCATTGGCATTTATACAGCGATCAGTGCTATAAAAATGCGCTGATTACTGTGTAAATGCCATTAGTAGTGAAGGGGTTAACCTGCAGGGGGCACTCTAAGGGTTAACTATGTTCCCTGGGTGTGTTCTAACTGTGTGTGGGCTGCCCTAGCAGGGGAAGGGAAGTGATCACAGCTTCCATGTAGAGGAAGGCTGTGATCACAGCCCTTTCCCCTCTCACAGAACGGAGGTCCGTGTTTACTTACACGGACCTCCGTTCTTTCAGTGTGGGGGGGCCATCGCAGGTAGCCGGCAGCGATCGAGTCCGCCCCACCCGCTCCCTGGCTCCCCCCGAACACAGTGAGCGCGCGGGCGCACCTTAGGCAGCGCGCGCTCACAGTGCTAGTTATCGTGGCCGCCATCCTGTGACGACAGTTCGCGATAACGAGCCACCTTGTCGCCGTCACGCTGCAAGTGGTTAATTGCATTTTTGTGTTTTAGTTTTTCTTAATTAACTTGATGTTTTTGTAACTATTGATGGATCTTTTATTCTTGGATTATGTATTTCTGTACATTTTTAGGTTAGTATGTGAATATCCCTTTTACAAGTTAGTTAGAATAGGATTTAGAAGGGGGGCACAGATTAAAGCCTCGTACACACGGGACGACGATGGCACGTACGATCGTCGCAAATCGTATGTTGGCTGTTGTATGTAGCATACTGACTGCACTACACGATTGTACGACCACAGAAGAATGTTCAGGTGCATGTAATTAGCATCCGGCCGTTCCTGACTTCTGAGCATGCGTGTTTTGCACAATACAACTTGTTGTACCAACTGCTCTGTACACACAATACAACGGTCGTATGACCGCTTGTTGCTACGACCAATTTTTCTAGTATGCTCATATAACTCTCCTTGTATGACCGTCGTATGTTCGGCTGTTCAAATCGCGCATACGAACGATCGATTACATATACGACAGTCGTAAGTACGACCTGTTGTATAGAACCGTCAAACCGCGTGTACGAGGCTTTAGGCTTAATTAGTAATGGCCTGGAATTGTACTTTAAAGTGGTATTAAACCCTCCTATCATTTTCAGCCAAGGAAGCTGCCATCTTGGCCTCTGTTTAATCTACAACTGCCATGATGCTGCACATGTGATCAGCTATGACACCAGCCATTGGATGGTTTGACAGTTTGGTTTAGAGCACAGCCAATGGGAGTGTTACATTTCCGGCACATGCCGGAAATGTGACTGGTTTTTAACCTGTTAAATGCATGGGTTTACTACCACTTTAAGTGATGTATATCAAGCATTTTTCTTCCTTCTCAACACTTTGGTGTTCCTGCACATGCACTAGTTGTGAAGGATCCAGCTTAGAGGTTAGAGCTTACCCATAAATAGCCCTCGGCACTTTTTGGTTTATTTGGGTTATCCGTATTTTAGAAAGTTTTACTTTATTTGATACAGTTACCCCCTCTGATCCAGCAGATTTCATGCAGTTTGCACGCATATTCTCGCCTTGCGAGAATCTCTGAATATTTATCAGTTTGTTCACAGAGCAGCATCTGTGAATGATCCCTATTCAGCTGGATATTTTTTATGCTTTATTATAAGGCTTTCACCTGTGGTTCCAGTTTTGAATACATCAACTTTTCATTTTTTCCCCCTGGTACTTGGTGGTTATGTTTAATCATATATTGATAGATCTTTCCAAAAAAAAAATTGGAAGTTGATCATTTGTTGCTTCCAGCTATATGTTACAAACAGTCCATTTTTTTTTATTGTTACTGAAACTGAATTGAGTACATGTGGCTAGCTAGTCGCTACTGTTTCTATTTTTCTTTTAATCATTTTAACTGTGTCTGGTGTCATGTGATCACATAACCAACAACTTTGCTGTCTAGCTTATTTCGTCTGTCTTTTTTGTTCCGTGGTCCTTAAAAGCAATGTCTACCTTAGTGACCATGTCACACCCATATTTAGGTCATGTTCCTCAACCACCCTACTGTCAAACTGCCTCCCCCCTCTTACCTGAATTGCAGGGTTTTCTTTATTCCTCTGCAGAATTTGGCTGAGTTGGAGAAGTCATCCATTCACAGGGATATGAGAATGGAAGACTGCAAGTTTTCTCTACCACCGTGGCAGATGGACTCATAGATCTCAATACAGCACAAGTGCTGTGACATCACCACACTTATAGTCAATTGATTACTTCCGCCTGTCCCATTAATGCTTGAATAAGAATGAAGGAGCGCCCGGTGTCTGAAATAATGCAACTCTTTGTAGAAGAATGCAAATATTTATTGAAAGTGTGAGAACGAGCTCGAGCCAAGGCATTTTGAGGCTGTCCCCCCCCTTCAGGGCTGTTAGATGGACTGCGTGGTAGTCCCAGAATTTTTTGTGATGGCAAATGCTGGCTACTGTATTGTAGAGGCAAAGGGAGAGGGGAAATTTGGAAATTTAGTCTGTCAAAATGTGAAATCTCTGTCGCCAAATTTCCCCTCTCCCTTTGTGTCTGCAAGAAAGAAGCCCAGCATTTGCCAACACAAATAATTTTAGGACTACCACATAGTCCATCCATCTCTGGCACATACCAACAGCCATGAAGGAGGCGGACGCAATTCCCCCAAAACACGTTTGCTCGATCTGTACATTCTTACACTCTAACTGGTTCCCGACCGCGTGCCGTCTTTTCACGGCGGCAGTTGGGGAGCCCTGAGCGAATCGCCATAAATAAGCGGCGATTCGCATTTGGCCACTAGGGGGCACGCGCGCGCACCCGCCGCACTCCTGGGGAGTGTGCCCGCGGCTCGGGCGGACCCGATGGCTACAGGGAAAGAACGGGGAACCGCCGATGTAAACACGGCGGTTCCCCGCCCTGTCAGTGGGGCATGAGAGATCTACTGATCCCTGTCACTGGGATCAGTTAGATCTCCCCACGCGCGCGCACGGGGGATCACCGGTTTACGCTTAGCGGCGAATAAATACCGCTAAGCGAGTCCCGAGGGGTTGACGGCGGCACTTTTCTGCCGTGCGCCAGCCCTTGGTCAATCTCACATTCTTACATGTCTAGCTCGTTTGCACAAAACCCCCTTAACGCAGGCGGAGGAAGTACCGACAACCATACACGGTCTCTACC
>BLSH010214078.1:660446-695404 GCA_018402905.1 Glandirana rugosa | reverse complement strand
AAAACATATGAGTTTAGCCAAAAGCTTTTTTGGTGGTAAAAGGTTAGAATTCTTGTAAGGTTTTTAATTTCCATCTTTGTGTCTTCACCCTTTCTAATGTCTTTCAATATCTTTTTGATGGAGAGTCCAAAATTTTGAGTTGTCAACACTATACCAATAGAGGGGGAAATGGGGATACCTGTTCCTGTGACAACTAAGAGTAGATTTCCCTCGCTTTAGACAGAATTTACTCTTAAAGCGGTAGTAAACCCATCCATTTAACAGTTTAAAATGCCGGAAATGTAACACTCCCATTGGTTGTGCTCTAAACCAAACTGTCAAACCATCCAATGGCTGGTGTCATAGCTGATCACATGTGCAGCATCATGGCAGTTGTAGGTTAAACAGAGGCCAAGATGGCAGCTTCCTTGGCTAAAAATGATAGGAGGGTTTACTACCACTTTAAGCCTCGTACACACTGTGCGACGGTCCTATGAAAACGGTCATATGACCGCTCGTTGTACGATCATCCGACCGTTAGTATGCACGATTAGAACAGTCGGTCGTACAACAGAGGTTGGATGAGTAAACTAGAAAACTTTGGTTGTACCAACAAGCGGTCTTATGACCATTGTACAGTGTGTACAGAGAAGTTGGACCAACAAGTTGTACTGTGCAAAACACGCATGCTCAAAAGTCAGGAACGGCTGGAAGTGTCCGTTCGTTCCTAATTCACGAATTACATGCACCTGAACTCTCCCTTTATACGTTCGTAACACGTCACTAAATTTGGCTTGGTCGTACGATCGTTTAGTGCATGTCAGTAGGCAAGATACATGAGCCAACATACGGTTTGGGCCGTTTGGCCGTACGACCGTAGCACCGTGTGTACGAGGTTTTAGTTTATTGTGTGCACAAGACAGGATGTAAAGGGAAATCATCCCAATGGGACACAGATGGCAAACAAACATTTACTTGAGTTTCAGCCACTCTCTACTCCATCCAGAAAAAAAAAAATTTACATTAGATATACTTAGCTTTTTTATGTTCTCACACTTTAACAATAGTGTTTTCATGGGTGACTTTGTAAGCATTTGAAATAATCAGCACATCTTATTTTCAAAGAGAAGTGGTCTAAATGTGATTACATATGTAAAAACTATCACTTTGGGTCCCAATACTTCTGCAGGCCTACACTGTCTGGTAGCTGAGGATAGGGTTCTGACAGTACTCTTGCCAACTATTTATTCATGCATTCATTCATTTTTTTTTGTCCCCCTTGCCTCTCCGGTAGACCCATCCCTACAGTCCAGCAAGCGCCTGGCACCTGCTGTCCCTTGCTCAGCACAACAAACCCTAAAGTATCATTTCTTTACCTCTAAAAGTGAACAAAGTTTGGGGATAGTATTCTCACACTTCCTTACAGACCCCTAAAAAGAGCGGTTTAGTAGTTAACACCTACGCCTAGGGTCCTCTTTCAAATCCCAAACAGGACACTATCTGTATGGAGTTTGGATGTTCCCCCTGTGCTTGTGTGGGTTTCCTCCCACACTCCAAAAGAAATGCTGGTGGGCTCATTGGTAATTGGCTTAAACAAGTCTTTCCAAGTTGGCTGCTTTACCTTCTAGACGCTGTGAGTTCCCAGGGATAAAAGCGCTATAGCAATTTCAATTAAATTATTCAGAACCTCAGGTGCACATTTGGAATTACGCATACAAAAGCATCATTCATTCTGATCTTTTCTTTGTTGAGTGTATTTTTATGATATAAGTCTAACGTGGGCAGACATGAATTGGTGAAAATTATTTGTACCAAGGACATATGTGTAACCATTGCAGCTTAAGTAACTGTTGTGGTTCCCGAGAGTGCGGGAGGACCAGTATGCTGCCTCCATCTTTGTAAATAATAGCAATTGGGGGAATATGTATTGGAAGAATAAATGTCTGTATATCTTAGGTGTGCTAGAATGCTTTGAAAACATTTTTCAAAACCGAAAAATGAAAATGGAAAACTGTATTTTACATTATTGTAGAGTTTAGCTGAAAGTTCTTTTTCGCGTGACCTTTTACAGGTTTGCTGTCTGCTTTATATTTTGATAATTCTATTATAAAGATATGAAGTAGATTCGGGTTTGTAAACACTCCCTCATGTGTTCATCTGTACATCAGGAAATGGGATTAGCACTGCTTTTTAAAGTGGATCTTGCAAAAGAAAGAATGGTCCATGGGATTGTACACCCCATTAACACCCATCATACCATAAGAACATACCTAAAATATAAAATAAACACACAACGATTGTGGAAAAGTTTAGGCCGCGGCCCCTTTATTGGGTTTAAATCAATTTTAAATATGAAATGAACTTAAACCTTTATTACCAAACAGAATCGCAGTTAACCATTAACAGACCAACATGCTTAGTCACTAAGACTCGAGCAGCAATATCTTATACCAACCAAATAACAGTTTACCAACCACTGTCCACCCACAAAGTGGGCGACATTACACAAAAAGATAGACCTTCAATATCAAATAGAACTGTTATTAACCAATACCAACATGCTTCCAAACAGCAATATCTTAACCAAGTAACAGCGTACCAATCACTGTCCACCCACAAAGTGGGCGACACATCCCCCATAAAGTTGGACCACGACGAGGGGAAATAACAAAGGGGAGGGAGGGTGGGAGAGCAGGTCAAAAGATTCAGCCGGAAGGCTGAGGAGAGTGCAGAGGTGAGTCCAGCTGAAAGACCTGAGGTAAATGCTGACTCCGGCCAGTAACAGGAGAGGATGTAAGTAAAAGGTTACACTCATTGGCTAGATGTTTCCCGCCAAAGGATTTGTCACCAATCCAGTGCTCAGCAGCTGAGGTAAATCTTCCCAGCAACAGCAGGCAGCTTGTCACCTGAAACACAAAACAGAAGGAACCAGCAAAGCAGCCATAGACGGACATGTACTTAACAATCATCGTAGCCCTCTATTAAGAGTAAAATGTATTTATAAAACAAATGGGTGTCAGGGATGACAAATGGGGCCACTCCTCTATTTTATTATTTTGTGGCCCTGACATTCTTTACAGTAGGAGCACCAACCCTTTATGATGGATGTACAAAAATTCACTAGTGAAAAAAAAAGGTACCTATATATATATTTATATCTGCACTACTGGGGATGACATCCCTATCCTTCCACTGACATTTCTAGGGATGGTCGAATATCCCAGATCTCATGGGATAACACTCCAGGACAGCGCAGAAGTTTCTCCTTGTTAGATTTGGGATCTTTATTGTTCCCAGGATTTCACCTACAAGATCTTTACTTGGAATAGTGCCGCAGTTGTGGCCTGACCCTGACTTTTCGGATCTGCATGGTTATTCGGGTCAGTGACTAAGATAGTATTTTTGAAGAAGGTAAGCGCTGGAAGCCTCTGCATTGAGTACAGGTCCCCTTTCATGACAGCTGAAGTAAGCTTGTTGTAAAACCAATTGAAGTAATCCTCTTTGGGTCAATTCCACATTTCAAGGAACTTACCGAATTTCATATAAGACTCTTCCCAGTTCCAGATTCTGCTTCATTCATTCAAGTCATTTCCTCCTTTCCCGTTGCTAAGTGGGAAGCTATAAAATAGAAAAAGCCAACAGCCCACAGTGCCCCAGTTGTTTATTGAGGACTTAACAAAACAGGTGACACGTAAATTCTGCCAAATTCATGTTCATCATTGGTGGAAGAACTTGGTTTTGGCAATTTATCTGTGTTGCTTGTTTTGTTGGGTCCTCAAAACACAACCGAGGATCATTATGGGATGCTAGCTTTTTCTATTCTATGAGCTATAATACAGTATCACCAGTAGCCATGCTCTTCCCATCAGTGACGTTTAGGGTCAGGTGCTGGATGTATTTGGATGTTCTGCACACAAACTTTCACAGCTTGCTGAAATGGGTTACCAAGACCTCCCTATCATTTCCACTTTACTAAAGGTGCTAGAGGTTCTCATCTACCTAAGTTTCCTCTTTTTTTGTTTTTTTTGCTAAAATATGAAATACATTAAGAATCCAATAGGTGGACATGCCAAATCATGGTTGTGATTCGCGCATAGATCTGGGAACTTAAGTGCAAAGATCTTTCTCTCTTTCATAGCTGTATCAAATATGATTTACCAGTAGTTCTCCAGCGTCTATCATTAACAGAGTAATAAATTCTAGGGGGACTGTCCTTAAAATTATATTAAAAGGTATTCTTTTAACTTGGGTTGATAGTTGTTTTACCTTAAAAAGGATATTCCCAGTGTAATTATAAAAAATACATATATGCAAGCCCACAGTGTCCAGTGATGTCTTTCTCCCATCTGCTTTCTTTCCATTTTTGTATATTTTCTCAACCAGGGTTCTGTAGAACCCTATAGTTCCTCTAGAGGTTGCTAGGGTTCCTTGAGCAATTTCAAGTCTTTCAGAGTTCTGTGGAACCATACATTTCTTCCAAAGTTTGCTAGGTGTTCCTTGAGCAATTCCTTCCTCTCGGATAAGTAACCACTGACATCAATGGTCTTTATGGCTATCCACCAGGGTGGGTGGCTGTTTTCCAGTTGACAGCAAGCATAAGGAGCATTCTTCTTACTCACCATCACACTAAGATACTGTAAGCTGTAGATAAAAGCCATTATTAACCAAATACAGGCCCAAAATAGCAATACATATATTGGCTTTCAGTGAACTACAGCCTCTTAGAATATGTGATGTGGATGTTCCAGATGGCTGCAAGCAGTTGATCAGTACATAACCCTTACCTAGGCGAGGAATGAGAAACAGGGGGTTCAGCAATGTAAATCAAAGTGGTTATAAAGGGTAAAGGTTTTTTAACCTTCATACAATCTATACATGAAGGTACAAAACCTTCTGTGTGCTGCTCCTCTCACCACCCCCCTAATTCTCACCTGAGCCCTGTCTCGATCCAGTGATGTCCACAAGGGCCTTGGCTGTCCCAGGTCTCTTTTTTCATTGGTTGAGACACAGCAGCAGGAGCCAATTGCTTCCACTGCTGTCAATCACAACCTGTGAGCCAATGAGGAGAGAGTGGGTGGGGGGTCAAGCTGAGCCACGGTTCTATGTGTCTTATGGACAGCAAGCACCTATGCCCCCATTGCAAGCGGCTTGCTACTGGCGGCATTGGTCAAGGGAGAGACCCGAGAAGAAGAGGATTTGGGCTGCTCTGTGCAAAACTGTTACACAGAGCAGGTAAGTATACAATGTTTGTTATTTTTTTTGCCTATAATTTTAACGTCACTTTAAAAAATAAAAGGTATTTTTGGGGCAAATTTTGTTAAATATTCATAATGTTATAAGACGGAGAGGGGTGGAAAAAGATAAAACAAAGTTAGTGCTGAAAGGTCCATTTTAGAGGGAGAGTTTACTACTACTACTATTATACATTATCGTCAACCATTGCTCGTTAAACGTGAACACTTCTTTCAGTGGTAATATTTTAATCCGGTGAAAGCTGATTTCCAACCTAGGTGGAAGACCTGAAACCTCCCAAGAGGGACTATTGGAAACTGGAAAATTCCTGTCAGATATCCTTGATTACTCAGGCGAAGACTCACGGCAGTGGTTCCCTTGAGAAGTCCCTATAGATGAAATTGGGAGTTTCTCCATTGCATCATGAAGCTTTAAGCACCTAATATTTACAGCTTTGGGAGCACAGAACATTCTGATCACGTCCCTGTTGCCCTGAAAATTCCGCTCCCTTCAACTCTGTTCTGATTCTAAACTGCTTAGATATATTTAGCTTGAAAAACAAAAGTCTTTCGGGGCAAGCGTGATTGAGTTTTGCTAAATCATCAATAGGCAACTGTTGTCCACAAACTGACACAACAGAGGGCCCGAAGGGACCCATTCTAAGATTATCATCTGCTGAATGAAAAATACAAAGGAAAGACTTTCTCGCTCTGCACTATTTCCGCCCTGGGGAGTCACTGCATTTGGGCAAGTCATATTAATAACTCGAAAAAAGGAAAGGAATTATTCATAGCAGGAGAGCAACTAGAACTAGAGCAACGTCAGCAAGGTACTAGAAGACGGCGAATGTGATGGAGGTTGTGTAATGTTTTCTGAAGTTGGGGCAAATGTAGTATATATATTTAATTTAATTTAACATGTTAACCACTTGACTTCCGGAAGGTTTTATCTCCATCGTGACCAGGGCATTTTTTTGCAATTCAGCAATGCGCTACTTTAACTGACAATTGCTCGGTCATGCAACACTGTACCCAAATTACATTTTTTATATTATCACCCATGGGTTTTTTGAAAAACCTTTGAAAAAAGCACGTATTTCTTAGTTTCTGTTACAAAATTTTGCAAACAAATCATTTTTCTTCATACATTTTGGCTAACACGTATTTTGCTACATTTTTTTGGTAAAAATAGCCCAAATCAGTGTATATTTTGTAGTCTGTGTTAAAGTTATAGAGTCTACAGGCTATGGTATATATACAGTATTTGAAAATTCATTAATCCTGATGTACTGACGGCCTATCTCATTTCTTAAGGCCCTAAAATGCCAGGACAGTACAAATGACCCCCTTTTGGAAAGTAGATGGCCCAAGGTATTAAGTGAGCGGCATGGCAAGTTTTTGAAGTGGTAATTTCTTGTCACAATTTTGACACAGAATGACAAAATTTAATAATTTGCTGTATTTTTTGGTAAGCTTGAGATTTGTTCTGACTTGAATAAAATGCTGGGAACTGGCTAGCTCATATGAGTCCCTCAAAACTTTCCCATATATATGATTAACCAGAAGAAGCCCCGGTACTTAAAGAAGAAGTACAGCCAAAGCTTGTTTGGCTGTACTTTTTCTGTGGATCAGAGGAGTGCAGTTTGTTCTGTACTCTTGTGACTTGTTTTCTATTGACATCACAGAGCCGGTCCAGGCTGGGGAAAGATCGCGACCATATGGTGGAGATCCACCCACATGCCTGGACTGGAATCTGGCTCTGCCTCTCAGCGAGCCGCTGAGAGCCTGAGGCAGCCACTCCCGCCCTCACCACATTTCAGCGCTCCACTGATAGTCACCAGCTTTCTGCTCAGGGAGCAGAGAACCGAGTGGTCTGCTGTGTTTGATTGCTCTTTCTCAGCCTTAGAGCCAGCAAGGGACATATGGTTAAAACAGAAGTATAGGAAATTTTAAAGAATTATACTTACCTAGGTGGATGCAGCATGGGTTAGACGCTGCATCCACCTAGGTAAGTATAATTATTTTAAAAAAATGTCCTATTCTTCTGTTTTAACTATATGTACTAGTGGTCGACACATATTCATGGCCATGGCTATACTCTGTGCTTCTGGGTAACATAGTTAGACATGTAAAGCCGAATTCCAACCTTCCTGCTGCTTATAAGGGCATTTGGTGTTTTTTTTCCTGCCTCTAAATACCCCTGCATGTTAGCCTATGTGTCCATGCACACGCATTTAGAAAACGACAGCCAGTACGTCCAGGAGCAGCAGAGTTTTGGCAGAAAAAAAGTCTTAACTTGCATGTAAACATGTCTAAAAGCTCCTAAGCGCTAGGTGCATTTAGTGCTTGAGCATTCATTCATTTCAATGGCCAGCATATATTATTATTCTGGCCAATGAAATTAATTAATTCCCAAGCACTTGATGCGCCTAAACGCCCCTAAACTCTTTACTTGAGTTTACAAGCATCCAGTGTTTTTGCTGCCAGGAGAAAAAGGGTCTAGCGAAATGTCCAGTGTCCATGAGGCCTTAATCTGATTTCACTACACACTTTCAGCTTCTTACGGTATGGAACAGAAGGTTCAGCAAGTCAGATTGACCCACCACATTTTTTGGCTGGTGAGTGTCCAGAACCATCTACCCCTTCCTTCCTGAGTCTTTTGCTGGCTGCCGCTCAGCATCAGATGTGGGTGTTACCTGGGGCTGTCTACTTGCAGAAATGCCCACTCCTCCAGACCAACATCTACCGATCAAGACATTTCGATATTTGCACGGTGTTGTGATATCTTTAGGAAGTTGTGTACAACACCCGCCCTCCCACCAACCATAAGATACCTGCATTGCATAGAGAAGTACAGAAACCCAGTGATGGCATCACTGCTTCTAAAATAAGGTATACAATAAAAACAAAAGTTTTATTTAAAAAGAATATTGTTGATGAGGGGGCAACATATAAGCAAATTAATTCATCTTTAAGACAGTTATTGCTAGGATATCTGGGGCAATAAGAGGACATTTGGGATAAATAATAGTGCTACTGTGCTTTACATCCCATAAGGGGAGCTGTTTGTCCCATTGTTCCTCCCTGACTGTTGTCCAGAGAGTCCAGCTGTGGGCCGTTATGTTCACTGCCACTGTGAACAGAAAGGCTCATTAGTAAAGCATCTGGTGTTGGCTCCCATTTTCTGTTCATGCACCTCATCTCATACTCATCTTGGCCGCAACACCGAAGCATAACTGCTTTTTGCCGGTTACATGGATGTGCATGGTTGACCATGAAGTTGAAACCTTCGCTCCCGTTAATCCTCTCTGCAGTGTGCCCTAACCAACTTACATTATCACGCCATTGGTGAAGATTTTTGGAAGGGGAAGAATTTCTTTGACAACCCAATGCAAGTCTATTTGCCATTGCGCCCCTCCTTTCTGTTGCTGCTTTATTCTGTTTGTTCCCTCCATTTCAGTCAACAGCAGTTTAGTAAAACCTTAATATACACCCATGATCCATAACATTATGACCACTAACAGGTAAAGTGAATAAAACCGATTATCTCAGTACAATGACACCTGAAAGTGGGTGGGATATATTAGGCAGCGAGTGAGCATGTTGTCCCTGAAATTGATGGGCAAATATAAGGATTTGAACGACTTTGACGAAGACCAAATTGCAATGGCTAGATGATTGGGTCAGAGCAACTCCAGAACTGCAGCTCTTGTGTGATGTTCTTGGTTTGCAGTTGTCAGGAGTGACCAACAGTGGTCCAAAGAACTGGTGACAAGGTCATGGGAGGCCAAGACTTATTAATGCACGTGAGGAGAAAAGGCTGGCCCGTGTAGTCTGATCCAGTAGAAGACCAACTGCAGCTCACATTGCTGAAACAGTTAATATTGGTTCTAATAGAAAAGTGTGAGAGCACACAGTGCATTACAGTTTGTTGTGTATGGGGCTTCATAGCCGCAGATCGGTCAAGGTGCCCATGCTGACCCATGTCCACAGAACTGGAACACAGAGCAATGGAAGAAGGTGACCTGGTCTGATAAATCACATTTTCTTTTACATCATGCGTATGGCCATATGCTTGTGCATCTCTTGTATGGGGATGAGATGGCACCAGGTTGCACTATGGGAAGAAGGCAATCCGGTGGAGGCAGATTGATGCCTTGGGCAATGTTCTGCTGGGATCTGCCATTCATGTGGATGTGGCTTTGAAGTCCATGCCTCGATGGGTCAGGGCCAGTGGTGGCTGGTGCTCAAAACATTTTTTTTGTGGCAGACCAGATGGGATGGGAAGTCAGCAATCAGAGGCCTCCTTACCTTAGGAAGCAGATAAAGAGGATCCAGGGTAAGGCTGCTGATCCGTGCTCTGGGGCCATTTCTTCTCCTCTGAACAGAAAGTGGGTTCTGAGACCCGATTGGCCTGAGAGGACCTGCTTCCTGACTGGCCGGAAGGAGAATCAGCAAGACAATAGCGAATATTAATTCGCTATTGTCACACAAATGGGTGGGCTCAGGGTGCAGTGCTCTGTGCCCTGAGCCCACCCTCCCACCCTTTTTTGAAGCCAATTAGAGCTTAAAAAAAATAAATAAATACATAGAAATATATGCGTCAGGTGCCCTGCATGTAGATTAGGGGCCGGGTGCATGAATTAGGGGTGCTGTGCCCCTGAGCCACGTATGCAGGAGCCGCCACTGGTCAGGGTGGTCTCGATGGCAGGGTGGGTGCTCCTGATGTTATGGCTGATTGGTTTGTAGGCCAAGTCTAAAATACATCTCGTATGGCCATCTTTCAAACAGCTGTTAATGCAGTAAGCTGCCAAATAGCAGATACTGTATGTAGAAGTCCATCTATTTCACCCGGGCTAATAAACAAACACTTTTATGAAGATGGAACATAGGCATACACTTTACAGTAGGCACATGATGTAAGGTACCTATTTTTACTCACAGTGCCTCTGTACCTCCAAATTTGCTGTATGATACCCCAGAAAACAAAATCCTATGCAGAAACCATCTTTGCGAAAATCTATATTTGCATAGCAGTACAGACAACATGATGAGACCAGGCGCAGATAGCTTAAGGTGACTGCTGTGCTGTGTATGAGTTATTTTAACATGTCAGTGCAGACAACCGGTTTACTTTAAATAACGATTGTAACTTCAAAGGTGAAAGTGTATGTGGTGCTATAACTTGGGATATCTACTGCTGAGAATAAAATATAAGTGAACATAGTCTACTAGAAAGGTGGAAAATTGTGATGGATGGAAGGTAGTGTTTGTTGTCTGGGTTTCTCTGTCTCCTGGGGCCCTTTGACTGTTCTGTCTACCTTAGTCCTCAGTCTTTCCTGTAATCCTATTGCTAACATGGCATTTAAAGAGAAAATATAATAGTTTTAGATAAACCTTCACTTTTTTGTAATGTATACATTTTTAAATATTAAAGGTAACTCTACTTTCATGGGAAAATATAATGTAATATGTAATGTAATATAGCAACCTGGAAGTGTTCTGTACAAAGATGGAATATCCATTAAAGATCCACATATACCCAGGAAAGTGACTGGCCTAAAGTGATACACAGAGATGAAACAAATCCTCCTACATAAGTTGTGCCTGTTTATCTACAGTCTTCTCTTCTCTACAGCCGTTCAAAGTCCAGAACTTATAAAGATTGTCTGAGCTTTCAGAAAAAATGAGGCAGGGAGCTGAAATTACATTCTGTGATGAGGAGAGCTCTGAGAGCTGATTGGAGGGAAGGGACATACCCCTCTTTACACAACACACAGGAACATAGTTAAGGCTGCCAAACCCAGGCTGTGTGTTGGAGATCCATCCCCTGTCACCTTTTTCTCTTGGTGGATTCATGCTGATAGCAGAGAGATGGGGCAGCTGACAGAAATGACACTTAAAGAGGAAGTAAACCCAGATTGGGTTTACTTCCTCAACATAACCTTGTAAAGTAGAAGCATAATGGGCTACTATGCATTGCATAGTAGCCCGTTATGTGCCACTTACCTGGAAACTAAGCCTGCGATGTCCAGCGCTGTCCCCTGTGCTGGCCACGTCCATCTTCTGCCCCTCTTCCTTCCGGGGCCGCGACTGGCTGGAGTCGCGTGACGTCACTCCCGCCAGTCACGGCACAGGGTCAGTGGAGAAACGGCACAGAGGCTATTTCTTCACTGCAATTAAATAAAAAATAGTATCGCGCTAAAGTATAATTAAACAGTGATAATAATAAGTGACACTTAAAGCAGCAACTGTACTCCACGTGATATTACCTGCATATAACACAAATATTAACAACAACAGTCGCGCTAAGCAAAATGAAAAAAAAAGGTGAGAAAATCTTCCTATACAGTATAGTTATAGTCCGTATAGTGAACAGTCAATTCCAAATAATGAGTGGCAGAAAGGTGTATATTCCCAATACAGCAAAAACAAAAATTGTGGAAAAAATCTGTGGTGAGCAAAGAAAAAGATTCTAGATGTGGTCTTTATATCCAAGATGCATCCGCCATAGACGTGCAGATATCAGCCTTATGATCTCCCAAGAGAATCACCACCACCAGTTAGCATGCACACCTTGTGGTACAATGAGAAGGGGTACTCTTACCCGAGTTAATTGACTCACTATCCCTAGTGGGTCAAATAAGGCAAGCAGCTATACCTGCTGCAAGGTCTAGTAGAGACACTCTCACTTTCGCCGATCAAATCTTGATAAACAATGCGGGGTATATAATCTGCGTCCCACCTCTCCAAACGTTCATGTCATAAGGGAAGAAGGGAACGCCAATAGTGTAATTCCATACAAATATAATTTATTAAAAATACAGATGGGTACTTACAAACAGATGTAAAAACAACACGAAATGTAAAAGCCGGCATCTGAACTGTACAGCATATACGTTCTAAACAGCATATATGTTCTAAAAATGCACTGGAGGGGTGGATCCACCAACACCGCTTCCTGGAAATCTTGGAAAACCTAAGGTACCACTGCCTGAACCAGATGCACAATTAGATAGAGCCCATATAATCCATCAACCAATGATCCTTAGGATGGCTTGCCTCCTCAACACCACCATTAGTAATCCGCCCATCAAATGAGTAGTTTCTTCACTGCGCATGTGCCGACATGACGCCGGCACATGCAAAACACTGCATATCTCCTGAACCGTGCAGGTTTGGGAGATATGCAGTGCACCTACAGGTAATCCTTATTCTAGGCTTACCTGTAGGTTAAAGTGGTTGTCACAGGTTGACAACCACTTTAATCCTCTTAATTGAGACAAGTACACAATATAGAGGGATATGCTTTGTTCATATTTCATGTCTGAGATTTACAACCACTTTAAGTGGAAGTCCAGGCAACTTTCTTGGTTTTGAATGGTGCTGGAATAAGAGTGTATTTTCTGCATTTTGCTTTGCAATATCCACTAGATCACAGGTGTCAAACTGGCGGCCCTCCAGCTTTTGCGGAACTACAAATCCCATGAGGCATTGCAAGGCTGACAATTACAAGCATGACTCCCACAGGCAGAGGCATGATGGGACTTGCAGTTTCGCAACAGCTGGAGGGCTGCCAGTTTGACACCCCTGCACTAGTTGACTGTCACTGTCATAGTGTGTCCTTCATAGGAATACATGAAAAATGTCCTTCGGGATGTGTAACTCAATGTTCTTGGTGCCACTGGGATAGGAAGTCAAGGGATTCCTTTTGTTATCTTAAAATGATCTACTGTGTATCTCTTTACATGCTCAGTGAAAGTTTCTCATTGGCCAACAAAAGCACTATGATAACTCAACCAGGACATAGACAGCAGTGTTGCCGAAAACCTGATAGAAGATCTAACCCTTCTCCTAAACACTTTTGGATGGAGATCCACTTAGGTTTTCCTTAGCAACTGTTTTTTTACAAATCATCCACCCTTTCACCCTGGATGTCATAAAAGCTACCCAGAATTCTTCAGCAAAAAATAAACAACATAGAGGTGACGTACCATCTGGTATAAAGTAGGACACCATATGTCCTGCTGTCATCCCTTCCAGTAAAGACACTCCATTGTTGTGTGGCAGCAAATAGATCTGGAGTGTCTGCTCCAATGCTTCCTCTGCTGAGATGTTCCTCCATCATTTCACAGCCCAGCGGCCGTGTGATAGGAGGAAGCTGTAGATGTGATGGATGCCATGAACTATCTGACTGATTGTCCTCCTGTCAGCACTATCTTCTGCCATCAGCCACCTATGTAAACGCACGTTGCTACACATCTGACAGCCAGTAAATCAGTAGGACATAGCGCTCAAGGGTTAAAAACTGTCTGTCCACCCAGTGTATGCAATGTGTGCAATCACCAGAACGCTGAAGGCATTTTGCAATTTACTGCATTTTTCTTGATGCCTTGCAATATCCTCCCATCCTTTATAGGACCGCTCTAACGAGCATGCTGTTTGCACTAAACAAAATTCATACACAAAACTTGTCGCTAAGAAAACCAAGCAACTCCTTAAATGCTTGGGCGATTTGATTGAACCAATTCCTGGTCTGCAAAGCTGTTTAAGCAAGAGTAAGGATTGAGTGGTTGAGATTCTAGCAGTTGAAGTAAAGCAAAGGTTACTTGCCAATGATGTACCCAGGTGGTGGATACCTTGCAGTGACTGCAAATACTTGAATTTTTCCATAAATAGTATTCTGTGTGCTCGAGAATCTGCTTATCACAGGTGAATGGTAAATATGGCGCTCTCGACATTTAACAGTATCCTGGCCAGAGGAATAATGGCACTAAATGCCACAATGGCAATAAAGGGTCTCACCTTGGACACTTTACTGACAGAGGTAGAGTTTAGGTCTTTCTTAGAGCAGAAGCAAAGATCTCTGTATATCAGGGGTCTCCAAACTTTCTAAACAAATGGCCAGTTTATTGTCCTTCAGAATTTAGGGGGCCAGACTGTGGCCAGCGAGAGTGGACATTTTCCTGGCATCGGTGGGAGTGAACATTGCCACATTTGGTACTAGGTGGAGGAATAGTGCCCATTGTATCATTGGAAAGGTTTGTGCCCCGTTGTTGGTGTCAGTGGGAGAAATTGTGCCCCATTGTTGGTATCATTGGGGTGAATAGTGCCCCATTGTTGGTATCATTAGGAGCAACAGTGCACCATTGTTGGTATCATTGGGAGGAATAGTACCCCATTGTGGGTATCATTGGGAAGCATAGTGCCTTATTGTTGGTGTTAGTGGTAAAACGGTTCCCCGTTTTTGGTATCATTAAGAGAAATAGTGCCTCATTGTTGGTATCAGTGGGAGAAATGGTGCCCCACTGCTGATGTCCGATCTCATAATAGTGTCTCATATCAATAGGAGGAATATGCCTTAAGGGCCAGATAAAGAGAAACAAAGGGCCGCATCCGGCCCCTGGGCCACAGTTTGGAAACCACTGCTGTATATAAATTAGTAACTTAAGCCTCGTACACACGATGCGATGGTTGTACGACTGGACGTCCAAAATCGTATGTCGGCTGTTGTGTTTCGCATACTGACATGCACTAAGCAATCGTACGACCAAGCCTAACGTGGTGACATGTTACGAGCGCATAAAGAGGAAGTTCAGGTGAATGTGATCTGTGAATTAGGAACATAGGTTTATACTTCCGAGCATTCCTGATTTCTGAGCATGCGTGTTTTGCACGTACAACTTGTTGGACCAACTTCTCTGTACACATGACACAATGGTCGTATGACCGCTTGTTGGTACAACCAAAGTTTTCTAGTCTGCTCATCCAACTTCCGTTGTATGACCGTCACACGTCGGCTGTTCTAATCGCGCGTACTAATGGTCAGATGGTTTTACAACAAGCGGTCATACGACCGTTTTTATACGACCGTCGCACCATGTGTACGGGGCTTAAGGAATCTAGAAGAATGTCTCTGTGGGGACAGTGGTTACACACCTCTGTGGTTAAAAATGATGGTGAATATGGAAAAACCAAACTTGACTACAGAAGTACATTTTTGAGGAAAACTCCCCATTTAGTAAGGCTGATATGGAGAACTGCAAGGAGAATCAAGCTTTACTGAAGTGGGATATTAATTAGGACCAATGCTATCACAGACATTGAATTATGTACATTGTTTTAAAGGACCGGGAGAGCCTTTAGTAGCCATTTAAAAATGGTCAGTTTTGATTTTCAGTTATTAGAGGGTTTCGGATGGTGGGACTTAAAGGAGAAGTAGGGCCAACGTTCTTTTGGCCTTATTTTTCGTAGGGATCACAGGAGTGTCCTTTGTGCTGCATTCCTGTGTCCCATATTCATCTGACAGATATCACTCAGCCGGTCTACTGTGGAGAGATCCCTACTTTAATGTTGGGATCCACCCAGATGCCTGGACCTGCAGCTGGCTCAGCCTCTCAGCGTGCTGCTGAGAACCTGAGCCAGCCGCTCCCACCCCCTCCCAAGCCCAGTGTCAGTCACCGGCTCTCTGCTCACTGAAGACCAAAAACTGAGCGATCAGTGGTCTTTGATCACTCAGTTCTCAAGGTAGAGGTGGCGGGGGACAGATGCTGCATCCACCTAAATGAATATGAATGTTTATTTTTATTTTTTTCTTTCAATTCTGCACTTCTGTTTATCTTTGATTTAGATACACAAAGACATGGCCTTGTACAGTATGTAGCTAACAACAAGGTTCAGGTGGCTCTTCAATCACACAAAAAATGTTTTCATAGAGAAAGTACTTACTATTTTGGCGACTGCCTAGTTGCCTTTTCTTCAGCGAATAGATTCACTTTTAACAAAGGGCTCACATGAAAATTGGAAGGAAAACTGAATCAAGAGTGGAATTATTTTTTTTCCCATAGAATGATATGAAATCAAATAGGTTCTTATGGTCATCCCTTCCTCTTTGTTTTGATGAGTCATCTCGTTTCATTTTACAGATGTGTCCTGGTTGGTTTATTTGCAGCATCTCCTCTTTTTGCTCCAATTTTCACTAGTCAGTCCCAATGCCAATTATATGGAAAGCCATTTTTTTACACTTTTCTCTGTGGTTATAAGAGTCGAAGAAACCTTACAAATGCTTGTAACCTTATGTCTATATGTTTTTACTTTAAAGTGTATTTCCACATTTGCAGCCAAAGTGATTTTACATTTACATTATATTTGTTACATGTCCCCATTCACATAGCATAACTTAAAAAAAAAATTGCAGCTTACCTTTTTTTGGATGCTCTATTCTTTACCTTTCAGCAAGGAAAAATCCTAGGTGGTTCCACTGAGAAATGTTTTTTTACATCATTCAAGTCCTTTGCCTAGATAGACTTACCTTTGAAGGAAAAAACATTTTTATACTCACCCTAAGTCACTTGTTGCTAGGTGGTCCCTGTAATCTGCCCCTTTTAGGTCCGAGGCTCTTCCCCTCACTTCCTGCTTTGCCTGGCCTCCTGGGAGATGTGACTCATCATTTCCCAGGAGGCATTGGGCTTCCCTGTACTGTAAAATTGTGGTATTTCCAGAGAGGAAATTACACAATTTAAGGCGGACCGAGATCGAGGAGTGCATGGTGGTTACCCACCATGCACTTCTTTCAGGAAGAGATGCCAGGAGACTACAGATGGGCTTCAGATGCCCTCACCTAAAATTGAAAAGTCCAGCAGTGAGAGAAACGAAATTGTGAGTAAAAAATACATGTAATTACTAGGCGGTTTGAAAGTAAGGAAACAAAAGGTTACATCTATTTAGTATTAAAAGAGTGGATGCCAAAAAAAAAATTCTGGGTGGAACTCCGCTTTAAGAGGGGGCTGGGCAGCTGTGTTTGCCATAATTAGCCCTGGCTGTACTGTACTGGCAGATCTTCATTATCAATTGTAACTAAATTGGAACGTTCTCTGTCATAACAAAAGGCTAAAGGTGTAGAGGCTGGGCTTCCTGCATTGTATGCTAATGAGGACAGACTTGGGACAGGCTCACTCTAACATTGTTCAAAAAGCCTTGCAGTCAGCCATAACACCTCCTCCTGAGAAAGCTCTAAAGCCTGGTAAACACCAATAGTTTGTTTTTGTTCAACCCTCTGGGTCGGAGCCGATGTACTAATGATCCGATGTTAGTTAAGCAATCCCCCCTGCTGTTCTTTTGTGCTCTGATGGCGAGGCTGCTCCCCGCTAAAACACTCCGGCGATGGGGCTTCTGTCAGACCGGCTGCCATACACTTTTTATTGAAACGGTCGATGTCGCCCGACATTTGGTCCGTGTGTACTAGGCTTAAAAGACCAGAAATATTCAAAAAAATGTAGACATGCTGTGTAAATGGGAACACATAACAAACATATAGTGGCCCACAGAACAAGCAGAGAGAAAAAAATCTCAGCCGCTGCACACCATAGAAGTCCAGCATATAATAGGTAGTAACAGCCTCAGCCTAACTCCATCCGGGCCACGCCCCAACATGTTTCACCCCACCCTTTGGACCTCCATGACTAAGCTCCATGCGTGGGGCGAAACATGTTGGGGTGTGTGGCCTAGATTGAGTTAGGCTGAGGATGTTATTACCTATTACATGCTGGAACTTGTATTGTGTGCAGTAGCTGAATTGTTTTTCTCTCCTTGTTCTGTGGATTACATGGAGTCAGGGCAGACTTCTAGCCTGACCAGCACCCTAAGTGGAATACACCAAATGGGGAACATAGACGCTGAAGCAGAAACCCTAAAGTTGGCTTAGGTTCACAAATATATAGCGGCGTTTTCTCAAATTTGGCTGCAAAAGTGGAGATACGCTTTAGGGATCAATACATTATCGGATGAGGATTATCTATTGACCCTGTTTAATCCAGTTTTATATTCTTTAAAAATTGATCGCAATTATTTATTACATTTCATACATTTATTTGTTAAGCACACCATACCCTATATTGTAGCCTTCTGCAATTCTTTGCATTTCCATATTTGGTCAGGATTTGCTGCACTGTATAGTGCTGCCAGTCTAGCACTGGAAGCTTGTTGACAGGAGGAGAGAGCACATGGAGTGACCTCAGCATTGTGCTTATGCTCCTTCATTATCTAATCTTGGGGGAAAGCTGTTTACCAAGCTGTATTGTTTAATTACAGTGAAGAAAAGTGATGTCACTGACTTTGCTATGCTGTCTGGCAATGAACACCCAAGACTAAACAGACTGAACAGAATTACAAATACTTTAACAGGTGAGACAATTCCCATATATGTATTTCAACTATTAATTTAGTTGTATACCTAGAACTTCATTTTACATAAACCAGGAGATATTGCACAATCTCACTGCCAGTGTTGAGCATTGCCTACTGCCCCAACCCCACCAGTTTTTCTATTCATTTCTCTTTCTCAGGATTTTACCTTTGTTTTATTGTTTATGAATGAGAGCTAGCGGTACCCTCATTACGGCCATCCAACCCTCATGCTGAATTGGAATTATATATCTTTTCAGTAAATAACACATTAAATGTTGTTTTTGCTAAAATATTTCAACGCTGAGAAGAATTCTTTATTTCTTACTATCCCATGCTGTGAAAATAAGAGGTAAAAATAAAGCATGAAGGAAGGAGAGGGCGTCCTTTGCACACAGCTTAAGACACATTAAGTTTTAACATATAGTTCCCCGGGATATGCATAAGGCTGGGTTCACACTATTGTGAATTGGATGGTTTCCCCGCATCCGGGGTGGACGTGGAGCGCACTGCAAAAGGGTCCTGTGCATCTTTAGCTCTGTTTCAGGTCAGAATTAAGGCAAAAATTCTGACCTAATTCAGGCCTGAGATAGTGCATGGGTACGCGCCAGACCCCTTGCTGTGCCCAGTGGCTGAACATAGTGTGAACCCAACCTTAAAGCGGAGTTCCACCCTTTTAAAAGTCAGCAGCTACCCAAAGGGTATCAATCAGCCACTCACCTGTCCCTCGTTCCAGCAATGCGCTCTCCCGAGGGCTCGCTCTTCCCCCTCTCCCCTTGACGGCGCCGGCATCACAAGTGTGGCTTCAAAGCCGGGCGCTCACTGTGCATGTGTGAGTCGCACTGCGGCTTGTGAATGGCTTGGCGTATCTTCTGGGACGTGTGACGTGTCCCAGAAGATCGCCGAGAGGGAGGGGGGGAATGTGAACTTCCTTCCGGCTCCTCTGCGCCAGGAGAGGAAGTGGACCTGGGACCCTGTGATAACAGGGTCCACAGTCCTCCCCCAAAAAAATTACATGCCAATTATGGCATGTCAGGGGGTCATCTTCTCTTAAAGCGGAAGTTCCACTTTTGGGTGGAACTCCCCTTAAAAGATGAATTTCAGGCATGGTATATCTTAACATAGTTGCATTGGTCCAGCTTGGGCAGTGTATCTGTATATAAACCATATCTGGCTGGTACCCCTGGAAGCTGGAGTAGGCACCACTACACCATTACTAAAATGACCTCCAAAACAATGAAAATAACACTGCTCAAATGCCCCCAAGTCTGTATCAGCTGGATCAACATGTGGATAGGCTGGTGCAAGACAGACAGAATCGGCCAGTCAGGCTCAAGTAGATTTCATCAAAATGGCAGCCATCTGCACACAGACACTGTCTTCGTGTTTATTGACTGTGAATGAAAGATGGCTTCAGCTCCTATTCTCCACCTGTAGAGAACTCCTCAGCCACGTTTCCCCTTTTTTGGGGCTTAATCATAGAGGCCTCTACGATTAAGCTCTGAAAAGGGTAAAATGCATCTGAGGAGTTCTTCACAGGTGTGAACAGGAGCTGAAGCCATCTTTTACTCATTTCATTCGCAGTCATGCAATAGGGAATCTGTGTCTTTGTGCAGACAGCCACCAATTTGTTGTCTACAGTCTACAGTGATCTCCACTTTCTTCTGAGCATGGGAGCCATTCAGAGAATGCTTTTTATGTTCTGAATGAATGCAAAGCATTCTCTGATTGCACAAGGTGCAAAGGCAGGGTGGTGATGTCATCCTCTACACCAGTGGTTCTCAACTCTGGTCCTTAGGACCCACCAACAGGCCAGATTTTAAGTATTACCTTGGGGAGATGCAGACTAGAATACTGCAATCACTGAGCAGCAAATGATATCACCTGTGATGTATTTCAGTTATCCTGCAAACCTGGCCTGTTAGTGGGTCCCGAGGACAGGGGTTGAGAACCACTGCTCTACACCTTGTCCAATCAGAGAATGTTTTGCAATCATTCAGAAAATGCAAAGCATTCTCTGAATGTTACCAGTGCTGAGTGGCTGGCCTCCTGTGTTCTCAATGCATCAGGCTGCCTGCTCAGTAGGGGACCTGGAGGCAAGTAGAGATCACTGGAGTGTGTCTGCTTCAGTGATTTCCATCTTCCAGGGGCATCTACCAGATAAGGTACAGTATATACATAATTACATTGGTCCAAGCTGGACCAATGTAACTTTATAATAATATTGTATACAATGCGTGGAATTAATCTTTACAGATCTTCACTTATTCCATATTGTCATTGGGACACCTGCCTTTACACATACATGAACTTTAATGGCATCCCAGTCTTCGTCCGTAGCGTTCAATATTGAGTTGGCCCACCCTTTGCAGCTGTAACAGCTTCAACTCATCTGGGAAAGCTGTCCACAAGGTTTAGGAGTGTCTATGGGAATGTTTGACCATTCTTCCAGAAGCGCATTTGTGAGGTCAGGCAATGATGTTGGATGAGAAGGCCTAGCTCGCAGTCTCCGCTCAAATTAATCCCAAATGAGTTCTGCCGAGTTCAGGTCAGGACTCTGTGCATGCCAATCCAGTGCTTTGTGCACTGGTCCAAAGCATTTGGTGGAGGGGGATTATGCTGTGGGGTTGTTTTTCAGGGGTTGGGCATGGCCTCTTAGTTCCAGTGAACAGAGCTCTTAAGGCATCAGCATACCAAGACATATGGGACAATTTCTTGCTCCCAACTTTGTGGGAACAGTTTGAGGATGGCCCCTTCCTGTTCCAACATGACTGCGCACCAGTGGACAAAGCAAGGACCATAAAGACATGGATGAGTGAGTTTGGGGTGGAGGAACTTAACTGTCCTGCACAGAGTTCTGACCTCAACCTGATAGAATACCTTTGGGATGAATTAGAGCGGAGACTGCGAGCCAGGCCTTCTCGTCCAACATTAGTGCCTGACCTCATAAATGGGCTTCTGTAAGAAGGGTCAAACATTCCCATAATCACATTCCTAAACCTTGTGGACAGTCTTCCCAGAAGAGTTGAAACTGTTATAGCTGCAAAGGGTGGGCCAACTCAATATTGAACCCTACGGACTAAGACTGGGATGCCATTAAAGTTCATGTGCAATGACAATGTTGTGTATTTATATAATATGCAAATGTCCTATAAATTCAGATTGTACAATCCTTCTAGTCTACTCTGTATTTCAAAAGATGCAGGTTAGAGGAGGGAATGCTGCAGAGGCTTTAGTTGGCAACGTGACGTAGCCACATGGCACTGAGAGGAGCTCAACACCTAAACACTTAGCATAATATTTCCCTTTGGCACATCTACTGCTACTCTGTGTTTATGGGCATTAGAACAGGCACTTGTGCCACCACAGGGTTGGACCTCCTGAGCTGTGGTGGTACCAGAATCTCTGCTTTTCTGATATGGTGCCACCAGGCCTTAAAACTATCGTTCACGTTGGCTGTGAAATTTAGTTCTTGATATATCAAGAATCCTGACAGAACTGTGATTTAAAGAGTCAGGTACATCAATTAGTGATAAGTATTGCTATAGATGAAAAAATATTGCTTACACTTAAACAGTTTGAGCATTATCAGCATAATCAAAATACCTTACAAATAATGCAACTTTGTGCCTTGCAGGGTTTGTAGCCACTTTATTATAAAATACATTGATGTAAAAAAGTGGCCTGGGACCGGTAATAATTAATACTTTTTTGATAAACCACACTTTAAAAATGGGAGTATGAATCTGATTGGCTGCTCTTTGTATGAACTCTCTCCATCTATTTTTATACAAACACCCTGTATTATTAGTGGAAATGTGTGCCAATCTAGCAAGGGCATTCCTTTTTTCTTTAAGATATTTATGTCTTATACCCCCATTTTTCTCTAGAACATCAAAGTCGTTAAAGGCCAGCTCCACTAATTCTTTTTTACTAAGAACCCCAATCCACCTCAAAGTCTCAAGGATACACTCAGCTTCTTAATACTCCAGTGCTTCACTCTGCGCCCACCTCTACTCATGGTTGCCACACCTCTTCCAACATTCAATTTCACTTCATGTGAGCCCAGGGCTTCAAGTATTCTCCTCCTGGGAGTGGCTCATCAAGCTCCTAGCTCCCAGGAGAATGATGCAGAGAGCAATGCCAATATGACTTTGTTGTGCTGTTCTCTGCATTATTGGGAACTACCCCTGCTCGACTAAGGAAACCCCAGAATGGGTGGCATCCCAAAAATGGAATGTAGGGGTGTTGGTCCAGGGAGGGGGGGGGAGCAGAGGGAAATTGGGGTTCTCCCAACCTGCATTTGGGCCTTAGAGTAAACCTGTACTGAGCAAAACCTATAGACTGCCATTGTTGACGATCTAACAGAAAGAACATTCAAATCGAACCTTGGAAAGTATTTTATTGAAAGGGTAGCTAATGCTTATAACAGACATCCAGCAGAGGTAGTAAGTCAACACTTAAACATGCTTGGCACAAACATAGATCTATACTCACTCTAAAAAAAAAAAAAATCCAAAATTGTCAGACTCAATAGATCACTTTGGGGATTTACTAAAACTGGTGCACTCAGAATCTGTTACAGTTGTGCATGGTAGCCAATCGTCTTCTAACTTCAGATTGTTCAATTAACCACTTGCGGACCACACACCATACATATAGTGTGGCAGGGTGGACTCTCTGTGCCAGATTACATACCTAGTACTCCGAGTCTGGGGCGCACGTGTGCTCCCGATGTGATCACATACAAGAGGAGCCTAGCGGCGGGTACTGTGTACTGTGATGTCTGCTGGCACCCATCGATTGCTCAGTACAGAGGCAGAACGGCAATCTGCCTTTGTAAACCAAGACAGATTGTCGTTCTGTCAGAAGGGAAGGTATTGATCCTGTGTTTCTGCAAAGCAGGAACACAGATCTTTGCCTTCTCCTAGTCAAATTCACTCTCACACAGTAAGCAGTAAGCACAAGCTAGGCACACACTTATCCCTGATGTTAACCCCTTCTCAGCCAGTGACATTAGTACAGTGACAGTGCACATTTTTTAGCACTGATCACTGTATTGGTGTCACTGGTACCCAAAAAGTGTCAGTTAGGTGTCGGATTTGCCCGCCACAATATCGCAGTCGCTGATCGTCACCATTACTAGTAAAAAAATAATAAAATAAAAATAAATACAAATATCCCATAGTTTGTAGACACTATAACTTTTGCGCAAACCAATTAGTATATGCTTATTGGGATTTTTTTTTTACCACAAAAATGTCACAGAATACGTATTGGCCTAAAATGATGAAGACACTTGATATCTTATAGATTTTTTATTGGATATGTTTTATAGCAGAAAGTAGAAAATATATATAAATATTTTTTCTAAATTGTCTGTCTTTTTTTGTTTATAGCGCAAAAAAATATAAATTGCAGAGGTGATCAAATACCAGCAAAAGAAAGCTCTTTTTGTGGGCAAATGAGGACAGAATTTTTATTTGTGTTCAGTGTCACACGACCGCGCAATTTTCAGTTAAAGTATCGCAGTGGTAAATTTTCCAGAGGTCAAGTGGTTAAGCTTTGATAATAAAACCAGGAAGCCACTCGGTTTCTTTGCAGAGCTGCACCAGATTTTGCACCATGCAGTTTTAGTAAATAACCTCCTTATGCTTTTTCTTCCTTTGCTCTTCTATGTTTCTGTTAAGGAAAGGCGACAGAGTCAGGCTGGTCTGGGAAGATTAATGGCCAACCTGACATGGACCTTAAAAATGTGCTTTAGTTTCAGCCAAAAATCCACTGTGGATTATAGAGGTGTTATTATGAGCAATGAATTATAATCCCTGGTTTATTCTCTCACCTACGCGCGGTTGCTGTATATCCTGCCAGTGCCTTCTCTAAATCCATACTGTTAGACCACTGTGAAGGATGAGACCTATAGCCATTGTCAGATGCCTTATATTCACATTGTATGGTTAAACTTCTCGCTCTCATTTATGCACTTGGTAGCGATGGTAAAAAATTATAGCTAGACTGTTTTATGTAACAGACGTCTTGCTGCTTCTCCGCAAGCCTTTCAGCCGGAGAATTCAATGAAGCCTCTGAAGGGAAAAAATATCTATTGAAATGCTGTTTTGTGGACCCAAAACCTCATTGATTTTACTTGCTGGACGCCGGCGCTCAAACTGGAATCTATTTCAGCTAATTTGAAAAGCGCAGTTCTGAGGACGCCATTGTATCCCTTGTATAATCTTCGGCATTATCCTTTGCTCTGCCATGTTTTCTAAATCTAATTGTCATGCTCGGTTCTCTGGCTCTTGAATGCCTTCAAACCATTAGGAACGAGAACAAAATGGCTTCTCTTCAGTGAGCAAGAAAACCTCGCAAGACATCAGTAACAATCTTAGCCTCTAGCACACCAGCCAATTTAAGAAAATTTGCTGTTTATTTACAGTATGAAGAGTTACAGCAGATATAGCACTTGGTTAGTTCATTTAAAAAGTCCCATAAGAAAAACAACTATACAACAAACATGATAGAGGTTGCTCTAGGTGCTTGGAAGTGCCTCCTTGAAAAGTTCCAGTGAAAAGTTCTGTCTTTCCCTTGTCTCTTTTTTGTGTCTGCTACCATACGGATTTCTGCTTCTGAGTTTCACAATACCTAGTGGCTTTCTGTTAAGAACTGTTGACTTTGTGCTACCATAGCAACACATACTGTAGGCACAATTGTTAGAACAAAAATGGGACTTTTAAGGTGCCAAAAACCACTTGTTCACACACAGACTAAAACTGAATAAAACTGAGATTTTATTTCATATCAAGTTAAAAAATGATAAAAAGTCATCACATAACTTGTGATTTGTACAGCGGTGCAGCAACTTCCGCTCTACATGTTTCACCATAATAGGCTTCTTCAGGATCCTTATGAATGCTGCATGTTGCTGGTACAGATGCTCAAGAACAAAAAAAATCACTGAATTGGTTGAGTGCAAGATTTCCAACGAGAACCAGAGTCCCAAGGTAATGTGTGACCATAGAAGGAAGACAAAATGGATGGCCTTGGTTAGGTTATATCGGCTATCAACCGATTGTGGTTCCTAAAGAGAGCATATCCAAATCCCTGAATAATATTTTACTGGACATGCAAGGGAAGGGAACAGTCACGATAGGGAAAAGGAGAAAAATCCCCTGGGCAATTCAGACCAAAACCAGTGTAAGTCCTCTCCAGTCATTTTGAGTTAGGGCTTTCAAGGAAGACCTCCAGTCTAGAGACTAATAGGGGTTCCCTGGTATACCTTGTGGTAGTCAACTCATTGGGGGAAGAGAGTCCTTCCCACTTACAGCCTTATGTCTGTTTTATTCAATTCTATTTTGTGTGTGAACTAGTGGTTTTTGGCACCTTAAAAGTCCTGTCTTTGCTCCCAAAATTGTTCTTACATATGTGGGATGTGGTGCCTTTTGACCCTTCACTGCCCGACCCTTTAAATATACATACTGTAGGCAATTATCATTAATTGAAGATTAGTGCACTTAGCTGGGTATAACACCCCATGGTTGTAAATGTAATAAAAAATAAAAAAAATCTCTATAATTACCTGCTCTGTGCAAGGGAATTGCACAGAGCAGCTCCGAACCTCCTCTTCTCAGGTCCCCCGCCGGAGCTCCTGGCTCCTCCTATATGTCCAATGCCCCCACAGGAAGCCGATTCCCATGGGGGCACTTGCGTGTGCTTGGTTCCATGCCCCGCTGCTGCATCCATTGACACAGACAGCAGAACTCGGCCCCACCCCACAGCAACAAGAGCCAATGGCTCTGGTGCCCCAGCAAAGCCAGTAAGACCCAGAAGTGAGGGGAGAGAAGAGCTGCAGATGTGCACAGCACTGGATCAAATGAAGGGTTCAGATAAGTAAGGGGGGGGAGTGCATCAAGGTAAATAATGTTTAGGCTTTAGAACCACTATATTTTGTATTCTTTTGTAGAAGAGCCCCCCAGGTTTTTAAAACAAAAATAAATTCTGGTTGTAGAACCGTCCTGCTTTTTTGTGTCATCCCTTGCAGTAAGTCTTTTCAGCTGCTAGATGTCCTCTGTCCATGTTAAAGGATGCCCTGTGGCCTTGAAATTGAAGACTGAGAACATCCTATGAGCGCAGACCATCATGGACCAAAGTCCACACTCCTCCGGCTGTATTTGTGATTTTGTTTTTTTTCTTATGCCTACCTGTTCCGGATGTCTTCAGGCTGGATGCGTGACTGCAGAGCCCTCTTATCCTTTGGATCTAGCCACCACCAGAAAGAATCTACAGAGTAGGAGGACTCTGTATGTCATGTGACTAGCCTGAAGACATCTGGAAAAGGTAAGTATAAAAAAAAAAAAATCAGCCGGCGAGTGGCAGCTCAGGAGGTGATGGAAGGTGATAGCCTGGACTTGGGCTCTCAAGCCTCATACACATGATGAGAATATCGGATGAATGATTGTCTGTTTTTTTTTTTTTTTCTAGTCTTATATTGAGAAGCAATAGGTTACTAAAGTTACGAAAAATCTTGTAAGACACAATACAATTTCGAAAGAGATGTATTGTATCACAATGTATTCTTTCATTTCTGAGCATGTGTGGTCTTGGTCACATGATTTGTTTCGTACAAATACTGTACTAATTACACAAAAATTGTTAGTTCTGTTATCATACGAGATAATGTTTGTGCTTGTACCTTTGGTTATTTTCGCATGAATGGTCGTGATCAGCTCTTAAAAATGTACTAACGAATAGGATGATCACTCTGAATGTGCTTTTTTTTTTCATTTAATAGCCTCATCATGTGTATGGGCCTTAAAGTGGTTGCAAACCCTCTCCTATACCCATTGAACTGAATGGCCTCAGATGATACACAGAGATGATACAAATCTCCCTACATAAGTTTTATATGTATATCTGCTGTCTTTCCTTTTCTACACTCTTTGCAAAGAGCAGATCATGATAGAAATCTTTCTTCCTCTTTCAGCAGTGGGTTGGGAGTCTGAACATACACTGTGTGAGAGCTGATTGAAGGAAAGGGACACATAGGCAGAAGAACAAAGGAGCATGCAGAGCTGTATTGTGAATAGACAAGCTCTCTGCTTATATACCTCTATGCTCCCCCCCAACATAAATTTTCAGCTACTGTTATCTCATGTGTCGCAAAACTTGTCAGAAGTGACTCTGCTGTTAACAGAGGAACAGAGCACCAGAGAGAAACGACACTTAGAGCTTTGGAGAGAGGTAAGTAAACACTACAGATATATGTGCATAGGTCAAATTTCATGAACGGGGTTTACAACCACTTTAAGGCTGCAGGGAGTCTCACTATGAGCTTCATCCAGGAGTGTGCTGCAAAGCACAATTAACGTTGTGGTAGCATTGATTTCGTTATTCTTGCTGTACAGTTCTTCAAAGGCTGGTTGCCTGCCAACCAATAATGCTGTCAATCAGTGGAAAAGCACCAGAGAGGAGGTGTCAGTCTCCAGTGTGGTGTACTGAGCATACATGCCAGAGATAAGTACATTTCACATAATGTGTGATGTCAGTAAAAATTACGCGGTGGACAGAGAAATACCGTGTGAAGGTGCCTGATGCAGAAGAATAAATGGTATTTACTATACAGTATTGTGGTGAAAATGTGAATGAGTTAAAAGTCACAATTTTAACAGCTCCTCGTTTTAAAAGGATTTTCTGCTTGCTAATTAGACCGGATGTCTTCTTTAACGTGATGACAGAGAGGCTATTAAATCCTCATGGCCTTCAAAAAGAAAAACAGTTTTTATCCCTTGAATAATTATACTGTTGTCAAAAAAGAGAGAGTGAGAAAAGGCTTCAGATCCAACAGAGCTAAGTATTGACTCTCTATCCAAAACGTAATATTTTAACCACTTGCTGACCAGGCTTTTTCGAGAACCTTTTGTTTAAGTTTAAATCCGATTTTTTTGCTGGAAAAGAACCCCCCAAACATTATATATATATATTTTAGCAGAGACCCTATAGAATAAAATGGCGATCAATGCAATATGTTATGTCACACGGTATTTGCGAAGTGGTCTTTCGAGCACAATTTTTTGGGAGAAAATACACTTTAATGAATGTTGATGCAAAAAAACGCCATGATTAACTACATTTTTTGTAAAATATAACAGATGATGTTACGCTGAGTAAATAGATCGCTAGCATGTCATACTTTAAAATTGTGCATACTCATGGAATGGCGACAAACTACAGTAATTGAAATTCTCCATAGGCAACATTTTAAAATGTTTTCAGGTTACCTATTTAGAGTTACAGAGGAGGTCTTGCACTAGAATTATTGCTCTCCCTCTAACGTTCGTGGCGATACCTCACGTGTGTGGTTTGAACATATCGTGCACATGCTTGCGCAACTTAGGTATGCATTTACTTCTGGGTGTGAGCATGGAGGGACGGGGTGCTTTAATTTTTTTCTTATTTATTTTACTTTTTATTTTTACACTTTTTCATCACTTTTATTCCAATTACAAGGAATGTAAACATCCCTTGAGATAAGGATGGCAGGTCCTCTTTACTGAGAGATCTGGGATGAAAAAGACCCCACATTTCTTATTTACCTTTAAAAGCAAAAAGAACAAAAAAAAAAAAATACATTTTTTTCTTTGCCTTTAAAAATACAACAATCCATGCCCAAATTGGGCCCAAGTGTCAATATTTTGTGTGGCCACCATCATTTTCCAGCACTACCTTAACTCTCTTGGGCATGGAGTTCCCCAGAGCTTCACAGGTTGCCACTGGAGCCCTCTTTACAGAGACCCTGTGCTCCTCCACCTTCCATTTGAGGATGCCCCACAGATGCTCAATAGAATTTGGGTCTGGAGACATGCTTGGCCAGTCCATCACCTTTACCCTCAGCTTTTTTAGCAAGACAGTGGTCATCTTGGAGGTGTGTTTGGGGTCGTTATCATGTTGGAATACTGCCCTGCAGCCCAGTCTCCAAAGGGAGTGGACCATGTTCTGTTTCAGTATGTCACAGTACATGTTGTCATTCATGGTTCCCTCTATGAACTGTAGCTCCCCAGTGCCGGCAGCACTTATGTAGCCCCAGACCATGGCACTCCTACCACCATGCTTGACTGTAGGCAAGACACACTTGTCTTCGTACTCCTCACCTGGTTGCCGCCACACACGTTTGACACCATCGGAATAAAATATCTTGGTCTCATCAGACCACAGGACATGGTTCCAGTAATCCATGTCCTTAGTCCGCTGGTCTTCAGCAAACTTTGCAGGCTTTCTTGTGCATCATCTTTAGAAGAGGCTCCCTTCTAGGATGACAGCCATGAAGACCAATTTGATGCAATGTGTGGCGTATGGTCTGAGCACTGACAGGCTGACCCCCCCACCCCTTCAACCTCTGCAGCAATGCTGGCAGCACTCATACGTCTATTTCCCAAAGACAACCTCTGGATATGATGCTGAGCTTGTGCACTCAACTTCTTTGGTCAACCATAACAAGGCCTGTTCTGAATGGAACCTGTCCTGTTAAACCACTGTGTGGTCTTGGCCACCATGCTGCAGCTCAGTTTTAGGATCTTAGCAATCTTCTTATAGCCTATGCCATCTTTTTGTAGAGCAACAATTCTTTTTTTCAGATCCTCAGAGAGTTTTCAGTGGCCAGTATGAGAGAGCGAGAGCGATAACACCAAATTTAACACACCTGCTCCCCATTCACACCTGAGACCTTGTAACACTAATGAGTCACATGACACCGGGAAGGGAAAATGGCTAATTGGGCCCAATTTGGACATTTTCACTTAGGGGTGCACTCACTTTTGTTGCCAGCAGTTTAGACATTAATGGCTGTGTGTTGAGTTATTTTGAGGGAACTGCCCATTTACACTGTTATACAAGTGATACACTCACTACTTTACATTGTAGCAAAGTGTAATTTCTTCAGTGTCGTCACATGAAAAGATATACTTGAAATAAATAAATAAATAATAAAAATATTTACAAAAATGTGAGGGGTGTATTCACTTTTGTAAGATACTGTGTATATATATATATATATATTTATATATATATATATATATTTACTATGGGATGGAAGTGACATCATGACGTCGCTCTGGTCCTCCAAGGGCATAGAGACCTTGGCCTCACCCTTCTCCATACCCAGCTACCGCTGGCATCGGATTGCTCCCGGGCTTTACCGATCGGTCATGTAAGCCCGGGAACAGCCGGGAAGCTTATAAATGTGATCCTGCAGTGATCCGCCCATGGCACCACTTTTTTCTGAAAGAGCATCACTTATAGTAAAAAAAATACAGAGGTTATGGCCGCTAGCTTATGCCATAACCCCGGTATTTAACGTCAAACAAATATTTTTACTATAGGCTGTTCAGCAAGTGGAGAGAAAATGTAGATTGACATTGTTGAAGTATTAACTTTTTTGGGGGTGATAAAGTAGGGCAGTGGTGGTAAACTGATATGATTTAAGAGGACTGCAGGGCAACTCCTGATATTACCAATGGGCCATTCATAGTATTCTTAAAACTGTCAGAGACAGCGTTACAGCAGATATCTTGAGACTGCGGGCATGCTACAAGATATGGTGGCCAGAGACTGCAAAGATATTTCAGCAGATAATTAAGAACTGTGGGCGTGCTATTAAGGGGGACCCCAGTGCAGCCCCTGACATTACCAATGGGCATTCATGATATTCTGCAAACTGTCAGAGACAGAGGCAGATAGTTAGAGACTGCATGCATGCTACAAGAGATGGCCAGAGACTGCAAATATATTTCCATAGATGGCTAAAGTCTGTCGGTGTGCTACAGGAGACAGTCAGAGACTAAAGATATGTTGCATAAGACTAATAAAGATCACGGTTATAATATAAAGAACAATACTTGTTTGTGCTCTGAACATTCCCCTTAAAAAAAGTGTCACACTTGATATTGCTTTAAGTATGATCGAATAAAAAAGATATGAGTGGTTGTAAACACTTACATATACCCAGTGAAGTCACTGGCCTCAGGTAAGTACCAGAGTTAGATACCTCAGGTACACAGAGATTAAACAAATCCTCCTACATAAGTTGTACCTTTTTATCTGCTCTCTTCTCTTCTCTGTATCCGTTCAGCATTTATAAAGCTTGTCTGATTGTTCAGAAAAAAGGGGAGCTGGAGTCAGACTCTGCAGAGCTCAGTGAGGAAACTTCTGAGAGCTGATTGGAAGGAAGGGACACACATAGCACACAGGAACAAAGCTAAGGCTGTCAATCACAGGCTGTGTGCTGAAGCTTCCTCCCCCATCACTATTTTTCTCTTGGTGTCAGGAAACTTGTCACAAGTGACTCATGCTGATAACAGAGGAACAAAGCACCAGACAAAAATTGCTTCACAATCTTAATTGAAACAAGTACACACTATAGAGGGATATGCTTTGTTCATATTTCATGCCTGAGGTTTACAACCACTTTAAAGCGGAGTTCCACCCATTTAAAAGTCATCAGCTACAAAAAGTATAGCTGTTGACTTTTAATAAACAGACAGTCATCTGTCCCACAGTCCAGCGATGCGTCTGTCCGAAGCCTCGCTCCTCTCCCCCTCCTCTCCGCGGCGCCGGCATTGTAAGTGTGGGCGCCCGGCTGTGACAGCTTGCGGCTTCACAACCGGGTCCGAGTCGCGCTGTGCATTATGAATGGCCTGACAATCTTCTGGGACCTGTGACGTGTCCCTGAAGATTGCAGGGAGGGAGGGGGAGAGGAGAACTTCGGGGCTGCAGTGACATGAGCGGAAGTAGGAGTTGGGTATTTGTCACAACTAGGTACCCGCACCCCCACCCCCTCCCCCCAATAAATTACTTGCCAAATGTGGCATGTCAGGGGGTAAGAAGTTATTAAAGCGGAAGTTCCACTTTCGGGTGGAAGTCTGCTTTAAGTGAGCTGGTTTTGCATGTGTGCCATTATTCTCTGGGCACACCCAAATTTTAAAATACCTGTGAACAAGGAGAAGGCAATTGTGAATTGATTCCAGGCACCCGCTGTCTACTCCCCCTATATTACAGAGGTGTGAGCTTTCCCTAATTTGAGGCTTTTCTTGATTTCCTTAATTTGGAGCCTGTTCATTGGGAACAAAGTCATAGGCAGCATTCTCGAATGTTGTCAAAATTGTCCAAAAATCTTCATTACTTCAATATCCAGCATACAAAATGAGTGTCCTTGCTCCAGCACACAACATGGCTTCCAGCCTTTCATGTAATTGCCTATAAAAATGATTGCCAGGGCAATAATTAAATCAGCAAGTATAGATTTTTCAAACTATAGTCCACACAATAGTCTCTCGTTAACTTCCAGTGGAAATGCTAGGTTTTTATAAGGAACATTATATATAAAATCTAGATTTATTTTCTCATATTACAAAACCTCAAATTCAGTTTTCAGTATTTTGTCTTGTTAATATTTCATAATGGAGTGAATTAAAGCATTCTTCTCTGCATACTGTGAAAATTATGCTATGCAATCTTTATTTTCATATAGCATTTTGGTTGGAAAGTGACAAGTTAAGGTGAGTAAAGTTTAATGAAAAACACACTTTATGAATGGACATCTGTTGGCGCAACTGACCCCCAAATCATTATTGATGAGGCCCGATTTGGAGCCTTGCTAATCATCACCTAAGCAGGGTTAGCAACAGCAAGAATGCAGGTATATTATTGAAAGAGGAACCGTTTTGTTACCCTATTAAAGAACTTGCCTATCCGATGGTTCTACAGGTCAACAGGTATTTACAATGATGTTCAATAGAAGAAAAAGGTACCAGATTATGTAGAGATCTTCCTGAGTTGTCAGATGCAGGATGTGCAGTTGCTCAGCTGCTAACAAAGTAAATGGATAGAAGACAATCCACAACTCCATACATGCTCTTCAACATGTCCAAATTTATTGTAGCTCCATAAAAGATGAATACATACAGTAGATGTTAACGCGTTTCAGCCATAATGGCCTTGTTCACAACAATTTACAATGAGGTTCCAAGAGAGCTGAAACTTACCGGTATGGGAAGCCTACATCACATTCGTGAAACTATGATTTGACCACAGCCCGACTTGTAATGAGATAGGCATGCAGGCTACCATTGTTGACCTCTCCTTATAAAAATCCTACCTGTTTGGCTGGCACTTTCCCCAGATATTGTGGATGTGCAGTTGCTCAGCTGCTAACAAAGTAAATGGATAGAAGACAATCCACAACTCCATACATGCTTTTCAACAAGTCCAAATTTATTGTAACTCGATAAAAGATGAATACATACAGTAGATGTTAACTCATTTCAGCCATAATGGCCTTGTTCACAACAATTTACAATGAGGTTCCAAGATAGCTGATACTTACCAGTATGGGAACCCTACATTACATTCGTGAAATTATGATTTGACCACAGTCCTACTTGTAATGAGATAGGCATGCAGGCTACCATTGTTGACCTCTCCTTTTAAAAATCCTACCTGTTTGGCTGGCACTTTCCCCAGATATTGAGGATGTGGATGTGCAGTTGCTCAGCTGCTAACAAAGTAAATGGATAGAAGACAATCCACAACTCCATACATGCTCTTCAACAGGTCCAAATTTATTGTAGCTCGATAAAAGATGAATACATACAGTAGATGTTAACGCGTTTCAGCCATAATGGCCTTGTTCACAACAATTTACAATGAGGTTCCAAGAGAGCTGAAACTTACCTGTAAGGGAAGCCTACATCACATTCGTGAAATTATTATGATTTGACCACAGCCTGACTTGTAATGAGATAGGCATGCAGGCTACCATTGTTGACCTCTCCTTTTAAAAATCCTACCTGTTTGGCTGGCACTTTCCCCAGATATTGAGGCGCCAATCAAGTAGAATTGTGCAAATTATTCTACCTTCTACATTACTCGGACCAGATGTGCAGTTTAAAGGTTGCGACCACAATAATGGATCAAAGAATGGTTTTGGGGTGCTTTGATAATTACACATTATACTAACACCATGTAGTGGTGTTCACTGAGTTCTAGAACAGTAAATTGTGTTAGCCATGGATGACAGGTGAAAACAGTGTATTTTAGGCGATACCATTTTGTTAAGAAGCTCAATATAATTTCTCCGAAGCTTTCTGGAATACTTTGTTGCCTTCCTCAGACATAGTGGCAAATCAGTAATTGAAAAATCACATGGTTATGTATGAACAAGTTCAGCAAGCCTCAAAGAGCAGAAGTTAACAAATCTGCTTTTTGATAGATAACAGATAAAAGGACAGAATGCCATGATCAAATAGTACTCCTTTCCCACCTCTGCTTTCTTTCCTGGACTCACTCCTAAATAGTTTGCTCGTCAAACACTGCTTTCCATCTATCTCATCTAGGTTTGCTAGTTCAGTTAATTACTTTTTCTTTTTTTGTTGATGTCCGGATTTGTGAATGTTATACTGTGTAAAAAAAAGAAAAATAATAATAATTTACCGTTGTTTCATAAGGTCTTTCGAAGCCTCTTTAATATAACTCGAAGAATTGTTTTACCATAGCGGATTTTATGTGACAAAAGTGGAC
>BLSH010214078.1:629801-660436 GCA_018402905.1 Glandirana rugosa | reverse complement strand
AAAAAAAAAAAAAATATATATATATATATATATATATATATATATATATATATATATAGATATATATATATATAGATATATATATATAGATATATATAATATGGATATATATATATACAGCAGGTAATATAAGTATTGATGTATTGAACACGTCACCTTTTTTCTAGGTAAATATATTTCCAAAGGTGTTATTGACGTGAAATTTTCTGTGACAACCCATGCAATCCATACAAAAAAAGAAACCAAAACAAATACATTCAGAATTGAAGTTATGTGTAATAAAAATGGAATGACACTGGGAAAAAGTATTGAACACACTAACTGAAATTTATTTAATACTTCGTACAAAATCCTTTGTTGGTAAAGACAGCTTCCAGACACCTGTATGGAGAAATTAGTCGGATGCATTGCTCAGGTGTGATTTGGTCCATTTTGACACACAGTTTTCAAATCTTGAAGGTTCCGTGGACCTCTTCTATGAACTCTGATCTTTAGTTCTTTCCATAGATTTTCTATGGGAGTCAAGTCAGATGATTGGCTGGGCCATTCTAACAGCTTCATTTTCTTTCTTTGAAACCAATTGAGAGTTTGCTTGGCTTTATGATTGGGATCATTGTCTTGCTGAAATGTCCACCCTCATTTCATCTTCATCTTCTTGGTAGATGGCAGCAGACTTTTATCCAGAATGTCTGCCTTCAACGATATAAAGTTTGCCAGTACCGTATTCTAAAAAACAGCCCCAAACCATGATGTTCCCACCTCAAAACTTTACTGTTGGTATGGGGGGTGTTTTTGGGGTGATGTGCCATTTGACCTCCAAACATGATGTGTGGCATCCGAAGAGTTCAATGTTGGTCTCATCTGACCAGACTATATTTTCCCAGTATTTCACAGGCTTGTCTAAATGTTGTGCAGCAAACTTTAATGAGCTTTCAACTAGCTTCTACAGCAATGGAGTCTTACGTTGTACATACAGGCCATGGTGGTTGAGTGCATTACTTATTGTTTTTTTTTAATAATTGTACCTGCTAATTCCAGGTCTTTCTGAAGCTCTCCACAAGTTGGCTCTTGGACAACTCTTCTGATAATTATTTTCAATCCTCTGTCAGAAATCTTGCGAGGAGCACCTGATTGTGGCCAGTTTATGGTGAAATTATGTTCCTTCCACTTCCAGATTATGTCCCGAACAGGGCTCACTAGGAAATTCGGAAGTTTAGAAATCCTTCTGTAACCAATGCCATCAGTATGTTTTGCAACAATAAAGTTGCGAAAGTCTTGAGAGAGCTCTTTGCTTTTATCCATTATGAGATATTTCTTGTGTGACACCTTGGTAATGAGACACCTTTTTATAGGCTGAACCAGCTGATATTAATTTGCACTGACAAGGGGCAGGATTGCTTTCTAATTACTGATGGATTTCAGCTGGCGTCTTGACTTTCCATACTTTTTTGCATCTCCCTTTCTTCATGTGTTCGAAACTTTTTTCCCTGTGTCATTCCATTTTATTACACATTTCTTTTTAGACAGCTCTGGCGGTGCTTTGTAAGTGCCAAGGCTTCATAATAAATGTAATTCAAGCGCTTATAAAGGTTTACCTAATAAACTGGCCACTAGGTATATGTGAAAATATCCATGTGTATATCAGTATAACAATGCAGAGTGATTGCTCATTATAATAGTAATTATAGTCATAATACTTTTAATATGTTCCTGAAAACTTTGTCAGCTTCATCTGCCTACCTGCTGATATGCAGCCATGTACTGATTACATTTACATAATTGTTAGATATGATACTATATAAATGCATATGTAGACAATTGGAAAAGTATATAATGAATGTATTATAATATTTTTTTTGGCTATGCATACAAATTAAAATGATGTGTGTGCACATGTATATTTTTTCCAGTAAGCTAGTTTACATAATAATAATAATAATAATAATATAGTAAGGGGTGTTGAATAGGGGTTCATTATTTCTGCTGATTAGCTTTCATATGTCTATGTCACTGACCGCTCCACCGCAACTACCAGTTACAGAGATCAGGATAGAGCTGAGAAGACTTTTTTTCATCATTGATGGGTAAAAATAGTACCCTTCTGAGGTCCCTACCCAAGGCTTTACTGGTTTTGAAAAAGGCACAGAAACACTAATAAGAGTAAATTGCTAAGGAAAAAAAAAATCTTTGGAAACTGGGTATTTTAGAACTTTTTAATCACCATAAAACGTACTCTGTTACACTAGATAGCAGCATGCATTCAAATAGGACCTTAATTACATTTTGTTTATTCACTTCAAGCAAGAATAAAAAGAAAAAAAAATTCCTCTTATTATACATAAGAAAAAAATAGAAGCATACCCACATTTTCCCAAAGCCATAGAGACCTTTCCCATTTCTTTCATATTAATAAATTCACTCTTCAATTTTATTGAACCTTTTATATAGTATACACCTTAGCAATATTTCTTATAAGTCGATGGGTGTTATTCCACCGTAACGTTGAATTTTTACATTTATGTCTTCTAAGACTCATTGACATGTCCGGTTTTAGGCCGTACACCACCAAGAATCAGTGTTTTTCTGCAGTATTTGTGTACAGGTGTGTGTGTGATCAGCTTTGGCCAGCCATCTGTACAATTCAAGAGAAATGCTATTTCTTATTTTGGTATTTCTTGGCGACATATGGTCCAAGTGTGTGTGAAAAAGCACTTATCCTAAAGCATCCGGTTGCAGTATAAGGCTGAAGTGTTGACAAAGCTTCACATTGATCTTTTGTTGGAGAGACATTTATGTTGCAGGCAGAATTCACTCATAGGCTGGTGGGACCTGCTTCTGGGTCCTTGGCAGATCTGCCACATGGATCTCCTCCCACTTTTACTAGGGCTTGGCCCCTTTCACACAGGATAGACTTTGGTTTGATTAGCAGGGGATTTGTGCATTGATCCCCTGTTAATCAGAGCAGAGTGGGCAGGTGACAGACCCGTGTCCACTCAGTTTCTGCAGAGTAGACACAGGCAGAGTCCCCTATGCTTTATGGGTGGTCGGGTGTAAACCAACTCCGCTGTCCATTTATACCCAACTGTCCTCCAATCTGCCAAATGGAAGAGGATGGATTCTCTTCCTTTTTTTTTTAGCGGACCAGATCAGACTGGAGATATGTGGGTGTATATGGACACAAGTCCATTAAAACTCGCTGGTCCATTGGGGTAAGTGGACTGTCCAATCAGGTCCACCTGAAAAACTGACAGGCAAACCTGATTGGAACGCTCATGTGAAAGGGGCCTAAGACCTCTTTGCAGCTGCTGTTTTCAAGTACTCACACAGTTACCTGTGCTTACTTGCGGCTTCGGATAGATGTCATAACAGCAAAAAAGTTCCATTAGAGCTCTTTGATCTAGGATGTAATGTCTTAAATGAGAATTTGATAGGCATAACCTGATAGAATACCGACATCCATTGAGTATGTAAACATGTTTATTGTTGAATGGATATGTTAAAAAGGTTGACCCAAACAAGTGCCAGAAGTATACAAACAGTCACCAGTGGCTGAGCCTGCTTACTTGCACTCCACTGGAAGGTTCGAGACGTCTCTCGATGCTGGCAAGCCTCAGTGATGGTATGGGGCAGGTGGACTGGGCAATGGAATCAGTCAGCAACAGGTAAGGAGTTGACGTAAGGAGCCGTCCATGGCACAGATAGGACAGAGACTGGAGGGAGCTGTAACAGGCTGTGGACCAGTAACCCTGTGGAGGCACCACCTGTGTGCGGCTAATAGTGATGACGTCACTCTCTGCGCTGAGACAACCGGAGGCGGAAGATGCTGGTGAGATGGGCACTTGGAGAGCAAGCTGATTCTGTGGTCCCATCACTATGAGAACGTGTTTCGCATGCCTGCGCCTTGTCAAGATGTCTTAGCCTGGCCCAAACCACGAGTAAATGCTGGGTGCGCAGATACATGCAAACAGCAACAGCTTCTCTCATTATGTTGTACAGGCCACTAATCTTTGTGTATATCTCTCACCCCAGCCACAAGAATCCATAGATTCTTGCCCCTGGAATCCGGTGAATTTACATAATTGCCTGTGCAAAGGAGGCCTTAGTAGTTGTAGTAGAGTAGGCAGGCCACAATGTATGATAGGTGCTGGATCAAGCAGTCAAGCTGCAGTAGCTTTGCAGTAAATGCTTGACAAGTCACAATGGCTGTGCAACAAGTGCTGGACAAAGCAATCAAGCCATTCTTGTCGTGCTGTAAACTGAGCATCCAAAGTAACCAATAGTTTAATACGTGCCTTTCTAAAGAACCTGGTCATGGCTGAGAGACAATTCCAAGATTTTACTGGCGTTACCGGCTTTTTCAAGAGGTCCCAAGGTTTAACTGATTTTGCAAAAGGCACAGAGATGTCAATAAGAGTAAATTTCACAAAAACAATCATGCTTGGCATTTTGGTTCTTTGTTGAAGGAAATTCAAGTTTTATGTTGCGTTAGAAAAAACATAATTAAAAGTCTCTCCTTGGCACCATTCTAATGTTTAGGTGCTGTAGACCCATCTATTGTAGACAATATAGTTTCATCCAGCAGTGGATACCCACATCCACATAGTACTGTGATTGTAAATCTCCATTTGCTGTCTCGTATTAGGACGAAGAATGGGGACTTCTATAGCTCCCAATGAAAACAGAAATATGTGGTGTGCATAATATGATAATATAGAGGTTTGCCATTTTTTTATCCTGACTGGACTTTTCCCTTACAGTTGGCTGGACTGTACATACACAATACTAGCTGAACACTGTGTTTGCTGTTGTTTGCTATTGTATTTCAGGCTTTGTACTGTGGCCCTCTGACCTACAGAGAGAATTCTTGGTTGTTAATTGCTCTGGTCCCAGAGCTTTGTTGTCCTTGCACAGCTGCACATGTTCACTGTGTCCCATGCCTTTAATCCAGTGAGGTCAGCGGCACAGACTGAGGATTACAGCAGGGCTGCCCGCGGGGTGTCACTCACACGTCCTGCATGCCAGGGCAGCCAGCTGGCCGCCTTACAATCCTCCTGTTATTTTTTTCCTGTGTTAGATAATATCATGGACTTCACTGGGAATCTGTTGTGCAGGCTGTCAGATGGCATACCTTGTAATTAGCTATGGCTGCTGAGATTATCAGAATGTACCCATCAATGACCATTAACTAATTATTCGTTGTTGGGTTTTTATTTTAGGATATCTAAGCACCTGAAACAAATGCAGAGACAAAACTGACAGTTATTATGTAATATGTTTTTTGTAATGGCTTAGTGGTTAGCACCTCTGTCTTTCAGCACTAAAGTCCTTGGTTCAAATCCAAATCTGAAGACGGAACTAAATCCATTGATTTAATGGTTCCAAAAAGCAGTTACAGTGCTGGCATGCTGGGAATGCTAACTATGATATTTGCTTGTGCTCTCAACCAAACTGTCCAGTCATCAAATGGCTGAGTCATAACTGATCACATGTGCACCATTATGGCAGTTGCAGATCAGACAGAGGCTAAGATGGCAGCTTCCATGGGTGAAAGGATAGAAGGGTTTAGTTCCTCTTGAATAATACCTGCACAGAGTATGCATGTTCTCCCTGTACTTGCATGGGTTTCCTCTGGGTACTTCGGTTTACTTCCACATTGCAAAGACATACTGGTAGGTTAATTGGCTTCTGTCTAAATTGGCCCTAGTATGTGTATGTTTACATGTGAAGTATGGACCTGAGATTGTAACCTCCTTGAGTGCAGGGACTAATGTAGATGTGTATTATCTGTAAAGCATTGCAAATCCTGTTGGCGCTATATAAATACCTGGATGAGGAGATTAAGGGTGCTTCTGGATAGCAGCATCTGACCCGAGGAATTGCCCCAAATGAGGTAGATATAAATGAGGATAGTGTATGTCGGTTCAGTACACTAGGGCAGCACTCCAAGAGAGAAGCAACAGCTCCGGGGAAGGAAAGCTAAAGAGAAGGTGCCTCTAAGTGCAGCAATCACTACAACTTTTATTGCCAAAGGATAAAAACACTTACTAGAAGCCAGAGGTAAAAAGGCTCATCATGTGATAAAAATAGTTCAGCGGTATTGGTGGTCCTGGAGGGGGTCCCATCCGCAGCAAGATGTGGAGTATCCCAGCCATCCAGCAGTGGGGAACCGCAGGGAGAGAGACCAGGGAAGCCAGGAAGCAGCCACGCTGTGGAGGACCAGCGTGGAAAGCTGGGCTAATGGATGATGTCAGCGAAAGGGCGCCCGGAACCAGCGTGAAATGCATGGGCCGGGAAGTGACTTCTATTAGGTGGGGCACGTTTCAGAGCATCTGATAGGCTCCTTCTTCAGCCAATATGGATGTGTCTGTGTATGGTCTCAAATATAAAGAGAACATGGGCACAACAAGGGGTGGTACAATGGGCGGGGAGGGGGCGCAAGTATCTGCAACTGCAATCCATTGTCTAGTGATGTATTATAAAACACCGGGAGCAGGCTAAGAAGCAACACAACAAAAGGAAAGGGAAAGTGCATGAAAAGGGGAAGGGCAATGAGCATACCACAATAAGGGGAATAAAGAATAACTACAATAAAAGACGACATAAAAGTGGCAAAAAAACAAACAGATTGATCTGTGGGACTGCAACTCCCAGTAGCACAAAACACGAATAAATATCAAGAAAACGGTTGATGAATCAATGAACCAAACCAAGGGTTATCATATATAAAATGGGAGACCAGTGTCAAGGAGTTTTGCACTGCTAAAGAATGTAGAATATAGATATTAAATACTGTCAATTTTTTAAATGTATTTCCTCTAGCTGATACTTAAAGTAGAAGTTCACCCTAGTATTAAAATCTCTAAATCCACAGGCATCCACAATCTAACTAACCTATCTAGCCCTGAAAAGAAGAAATTGCTATGTATACCTTTTCTGAAGCCGCTCCGGTCCCGGAGCTGTCGTCGGTGGCTTCTCTGTGGAGGCAAGTGCAGAGGAGGCAGCCCATAACGGAAACCCCATAGTAAGTCCATTCATTTTACAACCGTTAACGGCTGTGTCCTGCACAGAGCTTCCGCCGCTGGAGACCGGACCAGATCAGCTTCAGAAAAGGTATATATAGCGATTTCTTATTTACAAGGCTAGATAGGTTAGTCTTAGATTGTGGATGCCAGTAGATTTAGAGATTTTAGTCTTAGGGTGAACTTCCACTTTAAAGAGCTTTTTAGTGTATATGTGAGGTAGCACTAGGTATCTTAAATCAGGTAAGGTCCTCAGAGTGGATCCCTTCAAGAATGTAAAGAGGTAAGTGAGGACATGACATTAAAGTGATGAGTTTAAACATAGCCAATGCATTTCAGGGACTTCAAGTGATATTAAACCTTAGTTTTTTTGTATAATCCTGTCTCTTTACATGTGCTTACTTATAGTTTACTAACCTTCTTATTAAATAAGCAGTAGAAATTGTTTTTCTGGGGGGTTGATTTTCCCCACTTCCTGTCCTTGCTGTAGATGGGTGACCCATTCACAGGAGCCTTCTGTAGCTTCTGAACGGGTCACCCAGGACTGTGGCTACAAGACTGCATAAGTCATGCAGTCTACGATCACAGGCATGGGAGCCGCGGCCGTGCATGATGCTATAGCTCCGCCTCCCATGCCCTTTTATTGGCATGGGAATGCGGACCTCCGGACCGCAGCCCTGCCTTTCCTCCGCCCCTGTGTTTCATGCTCCTCTTCTGGAGGAATTGGTTGCGAGACGTCAGCTGGAATGGGCTTGTCATATGGGAGTTGGCTATTAAAATAAGGCTCTAATATCCATTGAGAACTAGACTCGTTCTCGATGAGGTGCACTGTGAAATAGCGCAAATGCGCATGCGCGGTGCTGCTAGGAATCAGGGGAAATGTCGTTTACTATGGACGATGACGCAGCAGGTCGGGATCGCGCTGCGGCCCCTGCAATTACCGGAAGCTGAAACAATGAAGAGGATGAATGCCTGCAAATTGGTATGGAAATAAAGATATATATAATACGATTTTTAATGAAATGTATACAAATTGTACATGTTGGACCCACATATAGTAGATATAAAACAAAAAGAAAATACTTTTACAACCACTTTCACCTTTTTCAGGGCTGTCGGTCATGGGCGCTGCTCTAACATGATAACAATGTTTCCGGAGAGTCCGTTGTGCTAAAAGCCCTAAAGAAAGGTTGTTAGCAAAAGCTCCAAAAAAGAATATTTACCAAAGCTCTGAAGAAGGGCGAACCCCAATCCTCCCCTGAAATGCATTAGATATGTTTTATGTCTTACGCTAATAAAGTGGTTATTGTTCTTTCACCAGTTAGAGTTTCCAAGACTTTCTATCACTCATCTACCAGTGCAATCTTCAATTTTAGGAGACTATCACACTTTGCTTCAGACCCACTTAAATTCACCTTTACCAGCGCTTCATCAAAGCCACTGTAAAATTCACAGTACTTCCGTGCATGGGGAAGCATGTGACCTCCTCTCATGATGCATTGCTTAGGCCTGAACGGGCAGTCGCCAAGCCCAAACACTGTATTGAGACGTAAGGGCACATGTACACTACAGCTATTAAATTTGAGTTTAGGAGCTATTGCTGTTTTTTTTCCAAAGCTCCTAAACCCAACTCCATAAAAGCCTTTGTGTCCATACACACATAGGCTTTATTAGACTTTAGAAGCTGCTGCTATTACGAGAGGTTCAGCCTCACTCCCCTGAACGCAGAAGAATCACATTCAGGATAGGAACACTTTGACCACCGGCCATGGCCAATCTAGTCTGTGTGTACATGAGCTCTAAGAGGTAACAACATTAACCCCTGTGTAAGCTCTGACACCAACCAACATGGAGCTTACGCGGAGTTGGGACTGCGGAGGGACAGAGCAGTTGACAGTGCAGGGAAGCAGAGTATAGGTGGATTGATGAGTAGGTTAAAGAGGCTCTGTCACTGAAAAGCTAGAGTGACAGAGTCTCTTTAAAGCTTAATTTCAAGCTAAATACACAGTTGAGATACACATATAATATGGGAATTCTTTTCTGCAGAATGCATTTGTAATTCTGTCCAGCCACTTATGTGATTCAAATGCCTCTGCCAGGGGCCTATTGATTTTTCTGTTAGAAACAGTGGTGCAGCCTACCTGTCTGCAGCAATCTGATTGGACAATGAAGGGCAAACAGTGGTGTAGTATACCTGTCTGCAGCAATCTGATTGGACAATGAAGGGCAAACAGTGGTGTAGTCTACCTGTCTCCAGCCAGCTGATTGGACAATGAAGGGCAAACAGTGGTCTACCTGTCTGCCGCCAGCTGATTGGACAATGAAGTACAAACAACGGTGTAGTCTACCTGTCTGCAGCCAGCTGATTGGACAATAAAGGGGCGGCAATGTACTGTTATGTTATCAATTTTGCTCCCTTATGTTGTCTTCAGTCCCCTCCAGCTCCACCGTACTCCATAGTGCAGACACTGTAATTATGTAAGCCCCAGGATTTCCCCTTCCTAATTAATTTCTTTCTGAATGAACATGGGCTGGCTTATTAAGGCACTTACTATGTTCCCCTTGCTTTTTCCAGAAGGAATTTTACACAGCTATGGTCACATTGTCTCTGCTGAAGGGGGGAATGAGCAAATCTGGCTGCTGATTTCTACTTCAGCAGAGATCATATCAAGAGTTTTCGGTTAGGCAAGCAAAACTGGAGGGAACCTGTAAACACATTTCCTCTAGAGAATGAATTTAGTTTATCCATTACTCTTTATTAATCCATCCAAGCAAGACTGTGACAACAAATCTTTAAACCCCAACTTCACCCTTCTGGATCACAGTGCAGATAGAACTGTGTGAGGCAGCACCAGACAGGAGGTGAGAATCACAGCAAAGCTTCATTTTTTTAAATTGCTGATCAATAATAAAAAAACTGACTTGGGCTTTAAACGAATATGCAAGTAAACATCACAATTTTGCTTGGGATCCATATATAGTTATATAAATATATATGCAATTACTGTTATGATACCCTTATTACAGTTTTCCTATGTGATAAGCTGGCTGTGGATCAATATGAAATAATTAAGATGCTGAAGTTTTACACAACAGTAGTCTGCTTGATGTGATTCCATTGTTAGAAATTGATTGTTGCATTCATACTGATGGAGGTACATGGGGCTCTTGAGTGTTACATATGTATTAGTATCCATAGCTGGAAAAGGAGACTGTTAACTCAGTGATGCATTGACACAGAAACTGCCCTATTGATGTCTGATTTCCATAGCTGTGCAAAAAGGCATGTAAGGAACTGCAAAAACAATTCCTTTTGAAAAGCGAATAGAGATGGGATTTCAAAAGAATCAAAACCTGGGTCCCAAACCAAGCTCATTAAAGCAGTAATCCATCCTCCATGGTAAAAAATGGTCGATTTTGTTGTTTACTGCAACCTTTCTTATTTTTAGTGGTGTTGAACATATCACTGCCTAATCAGTCCCATAGATATCTAGGAGATATAGCTATTGTAACAACCATTTTGAACGCTGCCAAAGAGCCCCATAATGCACCATCTGGTCTGCTTTTGGAGGTATGGAAGGTTTATGTGAGTAGATGCTTCAAAAGTATCATATTCACCAAACTAACACTAATAACTAACTAATAGGTAGCTGGTCCACCCAACCATAACTACATAATCTGGTTTGGAACTATGAAAAGGAATGCATATGTCCTTGGTTTTCTGGCAACCTGCCCAAAGAGAAGGAGGAACAAGAAACCACATGCTTTTACTGCACAGAAAGGGACCTGTGGTGTGTGAGGGATCAGACTCTCCATGTATTAATTTGTGCACCAAGAGCTTTTGTACTAAGAGTGAAGCTCTGCTTCTTTCAAACTATTGAAGATATGGGCTCTCAATTCCAGTTGCAACTGGCAGCTCAGGTCTCTTCTGCTGATCTGAAACCAATCAGAGTGGTTCCCAGTCAATGTGATCGCTATGTCAGCTATGGCATAGTGACTCCCATGCTGGCTAAAGACTCCACACAAAAATACAGAGACTACAAATTAACATTGCCACCTTGAGGCTGCCATGGCATTTACATTGTCATCTGTTTAATACTGTGATTGCCAGATACAATTACATTATTAAAAATAAATAAATAAATACATTATTATTTATATTTTGCCAGTTGTAAAAACAAAACACGGAGCAGGGTTTGTAGGTTGTATAAAAACAACACGTCAAAGCTTTGTGTCCTTAAAAGTAACAATTATTTAGGTATGGGAATTAGTCATAGAGTTATTGTCAAGTTAACCAGCACACTTTGACACTTTTAAATAATTTGGTCTGGGCAATTTGGGCAATTTATCCTCAGTTGTTTGTCAGTATGTTTGGTTAAATATAAGGCTTTGACTGTATCTGGCAACAGATATACAATATTCATATTCACCTAGAAATTCAGACATGTTCAATAAACTGCTTTGTATTCTGTTGGGCACCTTTTTGATCAGAACTTGTATTAACTTCCCAGTAATGAGACTGTTAACTATGTTATATACAAGATGGGGACAGATGGGGGCCCAGGAGAAGTAAGAAGGATGGATTACAGTCATTAACACGTTGGAAGTCATGTCTAAAGGGATTGCCACAACTAAAGACGACTAACACACCTCCTACCAATCTACAGGAGGCACGTCCATCTGTTTTTATAGGATGAAATCAGAGAGAGAACTCTCAGATTGCTCCTTAGAGACTGTGGGGAAGAGATGAATATCCTGTTGACAAAAATGACAGCCAAACAAGTCTCCAGAAAGATAGGCAACTGGTTTCACAGCCACTTAATAGAAAATTGCTGGTCATGTGGATATAACTATGGCTCTACTCATGTCAACTTATGATAAAAAGAATGTTATTGTTGTTTTGGGTTTCCTTACGTTTCTTTTGAATGTTTAAGCTCTCTACTGACCCGATCGTTAAAGATCTTCTTTCCCGCTAGGATGGGCTTTAGTCATTGTATCAGTTATAGTCATTTATTCAATGGGTTTTACAATACACAGCGATCAACGTTTCAGTAGTTAATGGTTGTGTGATTTCTTATGCATTCATATCCTCAGGGTCAAGGCTGCAAAAAGCCACTTAAGCACTTGAGAAGGGCGGTTATCATTCGTGTAGAAAGAACCGCTGAACAATGAAAGTTAAGAGATATATCTATTGGAAACACTTCAGTACTTAATGGGCCAGTGTATTATTCCGATTAGAGGACATTTGTCAGGTCAGATGATATTACATGGTGCATAAAGACTGTCGGTGTAAAAAAAAAAAATCAGCTCCCTAACCTAACACAATGTGGTTGACAGTACCGAGGCATGTTAGTTCATGATCAAGGACAAGGTTATGCTGAAACTGTTCTTGAACTATATAGCAACCTTTCACAAACTTTTTTATCATAGAAAAACCCTTGAAATGACTTTCAGGTCTCAGGAAACTCTCCTAATAATTTACTATATTTACAGCTTGTGATACATTCACAGGTTCAGTACCTTGAGATATAAGAATACATAAAAGAGTAAAGAATGGGACATACCAAGTGTATTTAACACCAGGACTGCTTAATATGCCAAAATTATTGTCTTTATTAATAATGAAATTGATAACAATATTCATCATCATAATAATTCTAGGAATAATAATGGCCAGATAAGAAATGCAGGCAGTGCAAATTGTAGTGTTCCCTCTCATTGTTGGTCATTGGAGAGATGCTCCCTTACACGGATATTCAGTGGTTTTACATTAGTGATCAATATAGGGTCCCCTTACATTGGTAATCAGTCATAGAGATGGCATGAGCCATGATTAAGACCTAAAAGCCAAACCGGGTTGGTTTCTCGTGACTGTTTTTCACCAGTATGTGAATAAAGTTTTGATGAATTTGTAGCACTCACCTTTTCCCTTTTTCTAACTATGATGGAGGTTGCTGGGACCTTTTCAGGTTGAGTGCCCTGTCAGAAGTTGATGATCATTACTTGGTAGGTGGAAGCTCGGATACACCTGTTTCCATCCTTTAAATTAGTGCTCCATTGAAAAGGACCCGCTTACATTCATGGTCATTAGGGGAAGGGCCCCCTTTAACTGGTGGGCAGTGGGAGAAGGGCCCTATTACACTGGCAGTAAGTGAGAAGAATGCTCCATTTTACACAAATGTAAAAAGATCATTGGTGTCTGTGATTACCTAACAAAAAGTAGGAAATTGCTTAGAGAACCCCTACCAACATCTGGAGGAAACCTAAGGTTCCCCAGAACCCTGGTTGAGAAAGGCTGTTATATAGTGTGATGCTCATCAAGCCATCTATTGACTACAGTTGAGTGTGGAGTATATATGTAGTATAAGTCAATTGGCTGTATGCTCTGTAATAGGGGCTTTTGTTACTATTAATAGCAGCAGTAGGTCTCCTTTAAATGAAAGGCATCATTCCACCCATTCTACAGGTAACTCATAAAGGGTAGAAGAGGAGGCCTCCAATAGTGTGGTAATCTTTAGTATTATAAATAGTACGCAAAACCACAATAAAATGCACTCACAATGTGTTTTTTTAAGTCACAGACTCAGCAATAGAAACATAGACTCCTGGTTTATGGCACTGGATGGCACTTGGCTCCGCCCTACGTGTTACGCCACTTACCCACGTGGCTTATGTTAACAGGGTTGCTAGCATGAATCAATAAATAGCAATAGAAGGACCAAAATACCGTTCCTGGGGAAAATTCAGAACTTTCCAGTGCCAGACACATCTAAAGGTTTAGGCACTACTTGGTCACGTGGTCTTTGCGAAACATCGTAATCAGACTGTAGTCTGCAATCATTTTGTCTTCAGCAAAGATCATATGATCAAGTGCCAAAATCTTCACATATATAACTAGCCCCGAAGGGAACCTAGAGCAGCATTTTCTTCAGGTAAAGGTAATTATGAAAACTGTTAGTATAGCATTGTGTTAACATACAGTATGAGTGTGGGTCCATTTAAATATGGCTAGTATCCATATTATTATTATTATACAGGATTTATATAGCTCCGACAGTTTGCGCAGCGCTTTACAACATTTTTTGTTGTTATGTGGCTCCCATGTTCAATGCAAGCATTCCCTCACTATATATAATTGACCCAGAGATCGTGCATGCAGGTCAGGCTCAGTATTGTAATACTTTAGTATAATTTCATGGGCCATTCATTTTCTGCGCAAACCAAATATGCAAATCAGCGGTTAAAGTGGCTATCAGGACTTTTTTTTTCTATTCCTTAGATTTTTCAACAGTTTGCAACATCATTGAATGTTTCTTGAAGTTTGGCATACATTTTGTGTTATTTTCAGACTATTGCAGCATAGTCAACTTTCCTAAAAAAACAAAAAACACTTGGAGAGTACTCGCTCTTGTATTGCCCACTGTTTTGAGTTGTGTATTGTCCCTCGGTTTGTCACAAGAGGGACTTTGCTGCAGAAATTGGAAAACTTGGCAACTATGTTATGTCAGTATCTGGAGAGGAAAGATACAGTTTTCAGACTTAGCTAGTGTGTTAATTACTACCTAAAATTAGAACTCCAATGAAGGTACGACTATAACAACTCTGAAAAGAACTGTGTGATTAGCTTTCTAAATATGTTAATGTGATGCACTGTTTGGCAAAAATAGTAATGATGTTTCTTAGTTTTTAGCCGCTAACAGGTCTGAGAGCCCTTGACTTTTAGGCCCCTTTCACACTTGTGCGACACGATTTTACCGCGATTTGGGATCAGTACGACTTTGGTCCGACTTTGTTGCAACTTTGGCACAATGAAACCATATTACAAAGTTGTACAGAAATCGCATTTATATTATTCAGTTGCGACTTTGAGGGCTTAACATTGAAGTCTATGGACCTCAAGTTGCATCAAAGTTGGACCAAAGTAATGCAGGGACTACTTTGAAGTCAGCACGACTTGAAAGTCGTACAGATATGAACGGTACTCATTGGAAATAATGGGGAACGACTTGTCATGCGACTTTGCAGTCCCAAGTCACAGGGAAAGTCGCAAAAGTGTGAAAGGAGCCTTAGGGTTCATTAGGGCAGGTGATCTAGTGCAACCACTGGGAAACATTTGCAGTACTCTTGGTGGCATGCGCACAGCGTGTGCAAAAAGCTTCTGCCAGCAGCCTGTACAAAGCAATGACAAGCTAACCGGCACCATCAATGTCCACATGTTAGAAGTCATGCAAGTTACATGGTGATTAGGTACTCTGACCCGCACCTGGGCACAGACAGTTTGCATCCAGGGATGGTGTTCTTGCATTGCATTGATGCAATTCTTGATTTTTATCAAGGAGCAGCCTCAAAAAAGTATTCATACCCCTTGAAATGTATCACATTTTGTTATGTTATAACCAAAAAAGTGTGGCGTGCATTTGTATTCAGCCCCCTTTACTCTGATACCCCTAACTAAAATCTAGTGGAACCAACTGCCTTCAGAAGTCATCAAATTAGTAAATAGAGTCCACCTATGTGTCATTAAGGCTGGGTTCACACTTGTCCGACAAACGGACCGACATTGTGAGCACAAGTCGCATTACGTCACAAAATCAATGTTTCCCTATGAGAGCCATCTTAACTGGTCCGACACAAGTTGGTCCGACTTTGAAAAAGGTTCCTGTACTACTTTGGTCCGACTTTGGTCCTACTTCAGCTCATTGAATATCATTGAAGTAGGATCAAAGTCGGATCCTTGTTCTAACCATCTGACTTGTTACATCCGACTTGTGACATCCGACTCAGTGATAACAGCAGCAGTAAAAGCAATTTATCTCACACTGGGATTGTTTTGATTGGTGAAAGGACAAGTCACTATCTCAAAGTCGGAGCAAAATCGTATCTTGTTCATTCAAGTCGGATGGAAGTAGGACCAAAGTAGGACAGAAGTAGGACCGATGTTGCAGGGCAAAGTAGGATCAAAAGTCTGACTGTTTTTGTGTTGGATAGTGTGAACCCAGCCTAAATCTCAGTATAAATACAGCTGTTCTGTGAAGCCCTCAGAGATTTGTTAGAGAACCTTGGTGAACAAATAGCATAATGGAGGCTAAAGAACACACCAGACAGGTCAGGGATAAAGTTGCGGAGAAGATAAAAGCAGGGCTAGGTTATAAAAAAATGTCCCAAGCTTTGAATAACAAATGGAGCACTGATCAATCCATCATCCGAAAATAGAGTATGGCACAGCGGCAAACCTACCAAGACATGGCCATCCACCTAAACTGAGAAGCAGTCAAGAGGCCCATGATAACTCTGGAGGAGCTGCAGAGATCCACAGCTCAGGTGGGAGAATCTGTCCACAGGACAACTATTAGTCGTGCACTCCACAAATCTGAAAGCCATGGTTGAAAGAAAGCCATAAGAAGTCCCGTTTGCAGTTTGCGAAAAGCCATGTTGGAGACACAGCTCTACAAAGTATTGACTGAGGGGGCTGAATACAAATGCACACCACACTTTTCACATATTTATTTGTAAAACCTTTTTAAAACCATTTATCATTTTCCTTCCATTTCACAATTTTGTGCCGCTTTCTGTTGGTCTATCACATAAAATCCCAATAAAATTCATGTACGTTTTTAGTTGTAACATGACAAAATTTGCAAAATGTCAAAGGGTATGAATACTTTTTCAAGGCGCTGTATGTCCCCTTTGTAGATCCATGTGTAGTATAGGTCACAACACAGCATTTAAGCATCAAGGGACCCAAATTCTAACCGTAAAGTGGTTGTTGGCTGCTCATCCTTCAGTAGGAGAAACGACTCCCACTGAACTTTTATAGCAGACAAATTGGCTCGCCACATAAAAGTGGCAACACACAGATAACATTTCTGGATTCCTCTTAATAGAAGAAAAGGTGTATTTTGCTTGTCTGCCAGATTTTCTTCAGAGTTGAAAGGCTTCCTGTGGTGTTTAACCACTAACAGTGTACAGGTCAACGCCTTGAGCCTTGGCACCTCTTTCTTTCGTAATGCCTCTTAATGGAAAGGCCTCTTAATGGCGGAGAAAACACCTGTTTTTAGAATCCTGTGCAAAGTACAGCTAATGTAATAGCCAAATAGGCAGCACTTTAGCAAAGGGAAGCTGCCGTGGTTTACTGCACTAGTATTTATGGCCAGCTTGCTGTCCCACTCTGCAGCAGAAAGACGTTAAAGGACGTTAATCCCAATGATTCATGGATTGTATCTGGGCCTAGTCAAACCAGCAGTGTTAACGATCCCATGTGAGTTTCCCTCCCTCGTTGTGTTTGCTGAGATATATGGTGGCCTACGTGGTTCAATCCAAATTCACTGAGGCTATTAGGAAAGCTGTTAAAAAAAAAAGTCCAGCGGCTTAGTGTGTACCAGATTTGGAGAGATTAGGGCGGGAGTGAAGAGCAGCATGGGGTCATTTCCGCCTACAGCTCCGCTATTAATGAGCATAGCTTGTTTACAGAGGACTTCAGAGAATATATGTTACCAGGCTGCAAATCTCAGTATTATATAACGGTGCGGAACAATGCCCTGTGTGGGTATGTACATTTACTATTTTTGCCAGTAGCTTTTATAAAGAATGTTATATAAATCCAAAATGTGCATTCATTTAAAACACTGTGAACATTCAATTAGAAGAACAATATCTGTGGTCGCCAAGGGAGGGGGGAGAAAATAGAACAAATAACTTAAGAGGACCTGCCATGCAGCACTAAAAAAAATATAGAACTAAAGTTGACCTTATATTGCATTATGCTGTATTGCATCCTACAATTAGTCTAAACATACACTATATTGCCAAAAGTATTGGGACACCTGCCTTTTACACGTACATTAACGCTAATGGCATCCCAGTCTTAGTTCATAGGGTTCAATGTTGAGTTGGCCCACCTTTTACAGCTATAACAGCTTCAGCTCTTCTGGGAAGGCTGTCCACAAGGTTTAGGAGTGTCTATGGGAATGTGTGACCATTCTTCTGGAAGCGCATTTTTGAGGTCAGGTACTGAAGTGGAGGAGAAGGTCTGGCTCGCGGTCTCCATTCTAATTCGCCCAAAGGTGTTCTATCGGGTTAAGCTCAGGACTCTATGCAGGCCAGTCAACTTCCTCCTTCCCAAACTCGCTCACCCATGTCTTTATGGACCTTGCTTTGTGCACTTGTGTGCAGCCTTGTTGGAACAGGAAGGGGCCATCCCCAAACTGTTCCCACATGCTGACGCCTTAAGAGTTCCCTTCGCTGGAACTAAGGGACCAAGCCCAATCCCTGAAAAACAACCCCTCACCATAATCCCCCCTCCACCAAATGATTTGGAATGGTGGCCCAATCCCTGAAAAACAACCCCACACCATAATCCCCCCTCCACCAAATGATTTGGAAGGGTGGCCCAATCCCTGAAAAACAACCCCGCACCATAATCCCCCCTCCACCAAATGATTTGGAGGGGTGGCCCAATCCCTGAAAAACAACCCCACACCATAATCCCCCCTCCACCAAATGATTTGGAGGGGTGGCCCAATACTTTTGGCAATATAGTGTAGATTGTCAAATTTGGGGTGGAGGAACTTCACTGACGTCAGCATACCAAGACATTTTACTCCTGTAATGATGAAGGTGATCAGTAACACTAGGTTTTTCTTAGCAACATCCTAGAGGTTTTCCAATCAGGCTAAATGAGGTATGTAAATGGCCTACACCTAAAGCAAAGACATTATTCAACTTTGGTAGAAGCTGCACAATCTCTTTGTTATCTATAGACACCCCTTATCTGCACATGCATTTTTTTGGTGAAGGTGAACCAACCCTTTAAACTCTGACTTGGGCTTAGCAAAAGGCTCCTTGAGCATGCAAATATTGATCTGAGGATTAACACAGGACCTTACCTCCAATTTGGAAGTATTGCTAGTTTATATAGTTCCAAAAAACAGTACAGTCTTATCCATTGTAAGAAGTACTGTGTTGGCCATCCCCATTGCTTGTTTACTGCCCTCTGCTTTCTCTTTAACCACTTGACCACCTGAAGATTTACCCCCCTTCATGACCAGACCATATTTTGTGATACGGCACTGCGTTACTTTAACTGACAATTGCGAGGTCGTGCAACACTGCACCCAAATAAAATTTGTGTCCATTTTTTTTCCCTCAAATTGAGCTTTCTTTTGGTGGTATTTGATCACCACTGCGATCTTTATTTTTTGCGCTATAAACAAAAAATTTTGAATAAAAACAATATTTTTTACTTTTTGCTATAAAACATTTTAAATAAAAAAAAATGAAAAATCAAATTTCTTAGTCAGTTTAGGCCAACATGTATTTTGGTAAAAAAAAATTCCAATAAGCATGTATTGATTGGTTTGCGCAGAAGTTATAACATCTACAAACTATGGGTTAGTTTTATTTATTTTTATTTCTTCTACTAGTAATGGCGGTGATCAGCGGCTTATAGCGGGACTGTGATATTGCGGTGGATGTATCGGACACCTAACTGACACTTGTGACACTAATACAGTGATCAGTGCTAAAAATATGCACTGTCACTGTATTAATGACACTGGCTGGGAAGGACTTAATATCAGGGACGATCGGAGGGTTAAATGTGTTCCTAGTCAGTGTTTTACTATACTGTGATAGGTGCTTTTACTAAGGGAAGAGATGGATCCTAGTCCCTGCTTTGTAGAGACACAGGATCCATGCCTTCCCTCCTTTCAGAACGGCAATCTGCCTTGTTTACATAGGCAGATTGCAGTTCTGTCTCTCTGGCTGATTGGTGAGTGGCGGCGGACAGTGAGTCTGCGGTACCCACCCATGGGCTCCTGCTGTGTGTAATCACAGCGGGGGCGAGGCACCGGTGGTGTGCATCCGCGCCCCCAACTTGGAAGTGCAGGATCACGTATATCTATGTGATCCTGCGCACAGCTGCCGCCCTATAGCCGTAAAACTGCTAAGTGGTTAAACTGTACTTCCAGTGGGGGGCCAGCAATAAGGGTTGGCTTCGTACAAACACCGCCAGAACCATATTTATTATCTGTGCCGTTCACTACAGTAGTATTTGTAGTCTGAGTGCTTACCCATAAACAGACAAGACAATTCAGTCCCGAAAGAATTAATCACTGCCATGCAAACATGTTCTCAGTACACTTTACCTGCATAGTCTGGACATGACAGCACGGCTTTTCACACCCCTTCCTTCAGATTACCTGCCCTTTTCTGAGGCCCACCAAGCAAAGGTTACAATATAATGTCTCTTCTGCTCACCACCGCTGACATGATGTGTAATTATGGATGTGCAGGCTCAAGAGCCCTTGAAATGACAGCCTGACAAGAGTTTAATTGCTGTGAGATGAGCTGGCATAGTGTATGGTTTAAAGCCTAAACCTTGTTAGCAATAAATCTAAAAGCTCTACCAAACCTCACAAGCTGCCACCTCTTCTTACACTGACGTATCAGGGATTTCTGATACTTGTAATTTCTAATAATGTGGCTTTTAGGGGGTGATTCAAACATAAGTGTTGCTGCACAGCATAACACCAACATAGAATTGCTTGTGGCCTCATACACACGGGCTTTTTTGACGCCACGTTTTTTGCAGCTCTCCATGTTATTCAATGGCCCCATAAAAACACTGACGTTTTTGAGCTGTAGAGGGCGTTGGCGTTAGTGAGCTGTAAATAGAACGCGGGACCAGCGCGTTCCGAGGCTGTAGCGTTCTGGCGTTTTTGGAGCTTAACCGGCAAAACGCTCACTTACGCCGTACCAACGTTAACCGGCGTTTTTGACGTTGGCGTTTTCAGGTTAAAAAATAGCAGAGGAATGTTTTTTGTAAAAAACTGCCTATTGACGCCGACGCTCACTAACGCCGATGCAAAACGCTGAAAAAAACACAGATTTTTCCCTGACGTCGGGCCCGATGTTTTGCTTATTTTTTTTTCATACGCCCGTGTGTATGAGGCCTTAGAGAACATGGCCTGTTTAATATTCAAAAAGTTTCTCAACAACAAAATACCAAAATTTATGCAAACCCTAACAACAAACTTCTCCTATTGTATCCTGTTTGGCCTCTTCTGTGTACTTTAACCACTTCAAGATCAAGCCTATTTCTGACACTTGTGGCTTACAAGTTAAAATCAGTATTTTTTGCTAGAAAATTACTTAGAGCCCCCAAACATATTATATATATATATATATAAATACAATTTTTTTTTTTTTTTTTTTTACAGTTTCAGGTACTTTTGAGAATTCATTGCAAGTACAGTTGACCTTCAGATGACGCTCACTTGACCTGCTTTAGTTACTTTTGCATTGCTATAGTCAGGCAGTAAAAAGAACACTAGTCCATCTAGTTAAACCAATAAAACAAATAAATAAATACATAAAATACCTTGGTTCACAAACTTAATTCGTGAACTGACTCTGGTCACGAAATGAATTGGTCGTGAACCAAGGCAAATTTTCCCATAGGGTTTAATGTAAATCCGTTCTGACCTTTTTGTTTGTTTTTTGAACCACAAAGCTATGAAAAAAGTACAGTATAGTATGAAGAGAGAGAACACTAACTTTGCACATTCTTGTCACCTACATTTGTGCTCTGCATATTCTTGTCACCTGCATTACTGTTCTGCACTTTCTTCTTGTCACCTGCATTACTGTTCTGAACTTTCTTCTTGCCACCTGCATTACTGTTCTGCACTTTCTTCTTGCCACCTGCATTACTGTTCTGCACTTTCTTCTTGCCACCTGCATTACTGTTCTGCACTTTCTTCTTGTCACCTGCATTACTGTTCTGCACTTGCTTCTTGCCACCTGCATTACTGTTCTGCACTTTCTTCTTGCCACCTGCATTACTGTCCTGCACTTTCTTCTTGCCACCTGCATTACTGTTCTGCACTTTCTTCTTGCCACCTGCATTACTGTTCCGCACTTTCTTCTTGCCACCTGCATTACTGTTCTGCACTTTCTTCTTGCCACCTGCATTACTGTTCTGCACTTTCTTCTTGCCACCTGCATTACTGTTCCGCACTTTCTTCTTGCCACCATGCTTGCTCTGCATTTTCTTTGGAGACATACTGGATGTACAGTACAGTATGTATGTGATAGAAAGCACACCAAAAAGCTTCTCAATACTGTACTGTAAGTGTCTTCACAGTACTGTACACTTTCAGTGTCTCTCTGTGACCCGCGATCCCACCAGAGCAAGGAAAATCAGGGGAAATGGCCACAAATCGTGTTCGTGACCCAAAGTGGAGTTCATGAAGCAAATATTTGTGAACTCTTCTGTTCGTGAACCAAGGTACCACTGTACATACATTGATCCAAAGGAAGACAAAAAAAACCCTTCCTTATCCCCAAGGCGACAATCAGATATTCCCTGGATCAACTACCGTGATCTAGACACGCTTGCCACACAACATCTACTCTACATCTACTCTTAGAACTCTCAAGCTATGCAGCAGTTTCCGGCACGAAACCCAGACAGCTATTAGACATTTTAAAAAAGAAGTGGTGCAGTGCTCAGACAGTTCTTAAAAATTGCCCATAGTCCATATAATTCAGCTGGTTGAAGTTATCACACACCACCAGGAAGTCTTCTAAACCAAGAGGGGGAAAAGGGGGGTGCGGGATGTAGATCAGGTACAAGAGTTCCAATAAAGTGCTCATATGACCACCACCTTCACCCTCACACACTGGTCCATGATAAAGTCATGGATGACGAAACGCGTTGGTAGGAGTTAAGATGCGTGACATCAGTGCGCAGCAGTATGTGGCGGTCATCATTGTGGTTGGAAACTTACCCAGAAATGTTTCACTGCTCTGAAACCTTCTATGATATGTAAGTGTGATACTTTTATCTATTAAACTTTTGCTATACATACTACACTATGTTTGGCATTTTGTCCTATATGGAGTATCATCAATGGTAGAATCGAGTGACCTGCCGGGCAAACAAGGGATGTGATGACGTTCGGGCTGCGCTAGCTGGTGATATAATTTCCATTGTGGAACTTGTGCTGGGCGGTTTTGACCTCCGTAATAGAGGTCCCGTATTTCTGGTAAGGACCAGTGTGTGAGAGTGACGGTGGCGGTCATATGAGCACTTTATTGGAACTCTTGTACCTGATCTACATCCCGCACCCCCCTTTTCTCCCTCTTGGTTTAGAAGACTTGCTGGTGGTGTGTGATAACTTCAACCAGCTGAATTATATGGACTATGGGCAATTTTTAAGAGTGTTGCACCACTTCTTTTTTAATCTGTTTTTCTCAATAATTTTGTGCATAGCTGCTATTTCATATGTATTTACTCTCTCTTAGCGCAGCTGCCCTGTTTACCTATTAGACATTGATGGAGCAGTAACACATTGATAAGATCATCACGCTATCCTTTGCTCTTAGGCCCCTTTCACACTGGGGCCGCCCGATCGTCGGCGGTAAACCGCCGCTAATTTAGCGGCGATCTACCGCTGTACGGGAGGCAGCACGGCACTTTTAACCCCCCCCCCGCAAGGGGCTAATCAGGAGTTAAAAGTGCCGGCGCTCCCAGAGCGGTGTACAGCCGCTACGGGAGCGCTGCCCATTCAATCCAATGGCAGGGGCGGTGGAGGAGCGGTGTATACACCGCTCCCCACATTCCTGAAAAATCATGCTTGCAGGAGTTTAATTTTACTCTTGCAAGCGCACCGCCCTGAGCCACCCCAGTGTGAAAGGACACACTAGGTTGAATGGGGAGACGCTTTACAGGCGCTATTTGTAGCGCAATAGCGCCTGTAAAGCGTCCCAGTGTGAAAGGGGCCTTACAGCTAGAGAATTCAGGTGGAACATTCTTGTTTTAGAAGTGTTTGCTCTATTTTCTTATCGTTAGTGGGGTCAAATGGACATTCATTTTGGACCATAGTGGCAAGAAAATTCAAAAAAGCAGGATGGAAAATTTTTCTTCTACAAACAAAATTCTAACTGTAAATGTTTGCGATGAAGCATGAGATCTGTTCAATACACCTGGGATTCCATTTAAGTAGCAGGTCTGGATGAAATCTGAGGGGCCTTCAAACTAAAACCGTGAGCAGAAATAATAACGATCCAATGCATCATGAGCAAGAAGCCTCCATCCCTATTTACAATACAGAAGAGGATACATTGGTCGTGGGACTTTACATGAGGCAACTCACAAAGTAAACATAATTGTATATTTATTACATGATAACAAGTTACATGTTACAATGATTCAATAAAATTCCAAACATACATAAAAGTATAAATTCATAATTTTCACAATATTGCATCCATGTTCTCAGATAGGTTAAAATGCATCTGTGATGACCAAAAGAATTCTTGACATCCTAAAACGCTACACGTTTTATGGATCTAGTCCACTCATCAGGAGTAGATGTAAAAAACTATCTAAAAAAGTTTAAGGGAATTTCATAATAATAATGTCATATAGTAAATAAATAACCAAGCTCATCATTTTTCTTCCAGCCCGTACCCCCCTCCCTGACTTCTCCATCAAGATCAATAGTACAACCATCAGTCCCTCCCATCATGGTAAGGTCCTAGGTGTAATCCTAGACTCTGTCCTGTCCTTTAAGCCCCAAAATCCAAACACTGCCCAAATCATGCAGACTTCACCTCCGAAACATCTCCAAAATACGCCCCTTTCTAACCGTTGACACCACTAAGAAACATATTCACTCCCTTGTAATCTCTCGCCTTGACTATTGTAACTCCCTCCTCATTGGCCTACCTAGCGATCCCCTCTTCAGTCCATCATGAATGCTGCTGCCAGACTCATCCATCTTACCAACCGTTCAGTGTCCGCCACTCCTCTCTGCCAATCCCTCCACTGGCTTCCTGTTCCCGCGGGTAAAATTCAAAACACTACAATAACCTACAAAGCCATTCACAATTTTGCCCTGAGCTACATCACCAATCTTATCTCCAAATATCACCCAAACCATCCTCTCCGCTCCTCCCAAGACCTTCTGCTCTCTAGCTCCCTTGTCTCCTCCTCCTCCCATTATCTCCAGGACTTCTCTAGAGCCTCTCTCATCCTCTGGAACTCACTACCCCAACCTGTTCAGTTATCTCCTACTCTGCCCACTTTTAAGCGATTCCTGAAAACTCATCTCCTTCAGGGAGGCCTATTCTGCCTCCAGCTAACAAACAAATCGTCTATTCTCCTAATCAGTTCATACCCCACAGTCGTCCCTACCTTTTGTTTCACCAACCCCTCCCTCTTAGATTGTAAGCTCCTCGCAGGAGCAGGGCTCCTCTAACCCTCTTGTTTTGATTAGTACTGTTGGTGTATTGTCTCCCTTTACATTGCAAACTGTTGGCGCTATATAAATCCTGTATAATACTAATAATAATAACTAAAAAACAAAAACAAAACGTGAGCCGTGGGCACTGTACTAACGATTGGAACCTGGAGCTCCAGATTCCAGGAATAGCCTCTGATTGGCTATCATAGTGATCAGCCCCCATTTTTTCTCTTTCTGTGTCTGTCAAAGAATACATTGTATCTCTTTCTCTCTCCTTGCAGAAAGAAAAAAACAAATGTGTGTAAAAAGATAAATAATTAAAAAAAAAAAAAAAAAATAGATCACGTTTTTTTTTTCTAGGTCGGTGCTGGGCTTAGTGTTTGTGTCAAGGTCAGGGTCAGTATTTTTTTGGGCAGGATTTTTTTTTTAATTAGCAGGAGCAGGACAATTTATTTTGGGTTGTTCTTTAGTGGAAGGTTATGGTAGTAGCAAGAAATATACAGCTAAACTTGGTGTTTTTTTTTTTTTTTACTATTTTGGCCAAGTTTTCCTTTGATAAAAAAAAAAAAAAATCAGGAGAAATCTATTACCATTTACCACCAAATTAAGGCCCAATTTGTCCTGAAAAAAACAAGGTATAATCCACCTGGATGCACAAAGTAGTTGTGATGATATGCACGGTTTAACTAACACATGTCAAAGTTGCAAAATTGTGCTTAAGCATTAGCATTTGTGTTACCTTTAGGCCTTATACACATGGAAGTTTTTTGACGCCGAAGTTTTCTGGCGTTTTTTGCAGCTCTTCATGTTAGTCAATGGTTCCATAAAAACGTTGGTGTTTTTAAGCTGTAGATGGCGTCGGCGTTAGTGAGCTGAAAGTAGAACCCACGGCCATCGCATTCTGAGACTGTAACGTTTTGGCGTTTTTTGATGCCGACGCTGCAAAACGCCAACTAATATTGTACCAGGGTTAATCGCCATTTTTTGACGCCGATGTTTTTAGGTTGAAAAATAGCAGAGGGATGATTTTTTAAAAAAAACGCCTATTGACGCCGACGCTCACTAACGCCGATGCATAACGCCGAAAAACGCCGGTTTTTTTTCCTTGACGTCGGGCCCGACGTTTTGTTTATTTTTAACCACTTGCCGACCGCCAACCGAAGGTTGACGGCGACAAGGTGGTTCCTTATCGCAAATCGCCGTCATACGACGGCGGCTGCGATAACGCTCACTGTGTTCTGGGAGGGCCAGGGAGCGGGTGCGGCGGCTTCGATTGCCGCCGGCTACCCGCGATGGCCCCCCCGGAGTGAAGGAACGGAGGTCCGTGTATGTAAACACGGACCTCTGTTCTGTGAAGGGGGAAGGGCTGTGATCACAGCCTTCCTGTATACGGAGGCTGTGACCACTTCCCTTCCCCTGCTAGGACAGTCCCCATACAGTTAGAACACGCCCAGGGAACATCGTTAACCCTTAGATCGCCCCCTGCAGGTTAACCCCTTCACTGCCAATGGCATTTACACAGTAATCAGTGCATTTTTATAGCACTGATCGCTGTATAAATGCCAATGGTCCCAAAAAAGTGTTAAAATGGTCCGACATGTGAAATATCGCAGTACCGCTAAAAATCGCAGATCGCCGCCATTACTAGTAAAAAATAAAAAAAAAATTAAAACCCCAAAAATGAATTCTCATCATCCGTAAACGCGACCACTTTTGCGCAAACCAATCAATAAACGCCGATTGCGATTTTTTTTATCGCAAATATGAGGAAGAATATAAATCGGCCAAAAACGGTGAAAAAAAAATGTTTTTTTATATTTTTTTTTTGGATTTGTATTTTAGCAAAAAGTAAGAAATTTGTTTTTTTTTTGCAAAACTGTCGCTCTTCTTTTGTTTATAGCGGCAATCAGAAATGACGCTGAGGGGATCAAATACCACCAAAAGAAAGCTCTATTTGTGGGAAAAAAAGGACGCAAATTTCGTTTGGGTACAACGCCGCACGACCGGGCAATTTTCAGTTAAAGCGACGCAGCGCCGAATCGCAAAAAGGGCTCCGGTCCTAAAGCTGGAAATCCTTCCGGGGCTGAAGTGGTTAAAGATACGCCCGTGTGTATGAGGCCTTAGGCACAAAGGGGTAACGACAGATGTAGATGTTTTTAATTGCCCTTCATTCTTTGATACTGCCAGAGTCATACGAATGAGATAAACTGTACCCTCCAATGCAACATTTGAACATTACCTTGGATTTAAAACCAATGTCTTTATTTCCACTGTTTTCTGCAAGCTCTGCTCTCTCTCTAGTCTAGTTAAAATGTTTATTTAAAATATTTAATTAGCTGAAATGTTTTACTAAGATAGACACACAGAAGAATACATCTCTTTTCAAGCATGTCTTGGGATAAAGAACAAAGCAGCAGACAGGAAAATATAGATAAGATCGGCGCTGTTTTTTTTTCTTTTTTTTTTTTTTTTTTGTCTTATTTTTTAATTTTTTTCCCTCGTTGCTTCGCTTCCGAGACTTGTCGTTTGATGAGGAAATACATGCAGTACGGTTTTTGTAAAATTGTTAACTCTATTGTTATTTCTGAAGTTTAAGCGTTCAGGAAATGTTGATATTTATTAAAAAAAGTTCCAGTAGATTTTACCTATAGTAACAGCAACAAGGTTGGAAGTAGCCGCACTCAAACGATCCAATTTACAAAAACGATTTTATTGCATCAAAGGGTGATATAGACAACGAACAGAAGGTCCATCTGACGCGTTTCGCACACTACTCATAGCTATGAGTAAGCACCTACTGTAGGGTGTGAAACGCGTTAGCTGGACCTTCTGTTCGTTGTCTATATCACCCTTTGATGCAATAAAATCGTTTTTGGAAATTGGATCGTTTGAGTGCGGCTACTTCCAACCTTGTTGCTGTTACTACTTGATTGCTTCATCAGCCTGCACCTGCCCTTGTGAGTCAGCACACCAGATCCACACGAGCTGTGCTGCCCTTTGAGCGGTGAGCCTGCACTATTTGGTCGGTTGGATAAGATTTTACCTATGACTCCGAAATTGAACAGAAAACGTTTTAGGGGTTAACTCAGGCTTGAAAAATTTGAAAATGTTTTAGCAAGAAATTCGGACAGGAAATGTTGGGGGCTTTTCCACCTGCTAGGATGTCCCAGCGTCACCTATCAATTTTATCAATTTCTCTGTGGTCTTATGCACAGCTTTGATCATTAGGAATGTAACTTTCCACCAGTGGGGGCTGGTGGTATATTTTTTTTTTTTTGGGGGGTGGGCGCCAATCACAGGCAGCCAACCCCCCAGGTTGGTCACCAGCCCCACACTTACCCCATTTAGGTCACGGCAGCTCTTCCTTCAGTCGGCGGATGGCAGGCGGCGTCTCCTCCTCCTCGTGCCCGCTGTGCGGTCCGTGAGTGAAGTCGGGAGTCGGGCGGACTCAACGTTAGCCGGCGACCCACGATTGGCTACTACAGAGGAAGAATGGTGAACCACCGATGTAGACACTGCGGTTCCCCGTTCTGACAGGCGGCATCAAAGTGATCTACTGATCCCTGTAATCAGGAACAGTTAGATCTGTCATGCCCCTACCAGCCCAGCCCCCAACTGAGGGAACACAGTTAATCCCTTGATTGCCCCCTACAGGTTAACCTCTTCCCTGCCAGTGACATTTATACAGTAATCAGTGGCTATTTTTAGCTCTGATTGCTGTATATATATCCATGATCCCAAAAAAGTGTCAAAAGTGTCTGATCTGTCCAAGGCAATATCACAGTCCTGATAAAAATTGCAGATTGCCGCCATTACTAGTAAAAAAATATAAATAGTAAAAACGCCATAAATTAATTCTCATAGTTTGTAAACGTGGCAACTTTTGCGTAGACCAATCAATATACACCTATTGCGTTTTTTTACCACAAATATGTAGAAGAATATATATCGGCCTAAACTGAGGAATAAATTAATTTTTTTATACATATATATATATTTATTGTTGATATGTATTATAGCAAAAAGGTTTTTTTTCAAAATTGTCGCTCTTTTTTTCTACCACCAAAAGAAAGCTCTATTTGTGGGAAAAAAAGGCGTCAACTTTGTTTGGGTACAACGTCGCACGACCACACAATTGTCAGTTAAAGCGTCGCAGTGCCGAATCGCAAAAAGTGCTCTGGTCATGAAGAGGGTAAATCCTTCCAGGGCTGAAGTGGTTAATTAATTGTCACACAAGTGGGTGGGCTCACTGCACCCTGAGCCCACCCTTTTTTGAAACCTATTAGAGCCTCTGGCTCTAATAGCATGCTTCTAAAAGAAAAAAGAAACCCCATTGGAATCCATGCGTCCAGCGCCCCACATGTAGATTAGGGGTCAGATGCATGGATTGGGGGGGCGGTGCCCCTGCACCCTGCATTATGAGCCGCCACTGCTATCTACCCTTTGCTCCATCTCCACTACCATTTACTTTATGCAGAGAGATATACTTCTCAAGGAAGCATGGTGTGCAGTACAGATAGAATGGCAAAGAGATGCAATCCTTCTCAGAGAAGCTGCAATAGTCCTGCTTGATTCTGATCCATGCAGTCATGGGTTTAAGGCTCGGTTCACACCCATACATGTGGCTGCGGGTGCAGGAATTGCAGTGATTCCTGCAATGTGACACCTGCAACCATCAGCAATGAATACGCGCTGGAGTGAGAAAATGCCTGGACTGCCATTCATGCTAAATGGCACCCTCAAGCATGTAAAAACGCAGCACGTTTGCAGGTGCAGAAACCGTAGGGAAATCGCATGGTCAAAATGACCATGCAATTTCCCTATGGGGTGCGTTTTGAAAAAGGTGCAAGCACCTTTTTCTGTGGGAAATGCAGGCATGGCAACCCATTCAAATGAATGGGCTGCCTTGCCCATGCAAACACTGTCCTCAAAAATGTGAAGGTGTGAACCTAGGCTTATGTATGATTAAAGAGGATCTTCAGTCAGTTTGCAAAAATTAAAAGTCAGAAACTTCAAATATTGTAGCTGCTGACTTTTAATAAAAAGACACTTATCTGTCCAGGGATCCAGAGCTGTCCTCACTCGTGCCAGTTCGTCACCGGTCTTCGGATCCCCGGCACTTCCATGTTTACTGTGGGAAACCGGCTGTGACTCCTTTCTGGGCTGCGATTTGTGAATGGTCCCGCAGCCTCCTGGGACCTGGGACGTGTCCCAAGAGGTTGCAGGCGTGTGGGAGAACCACTGGTAAAATTGCCTAGGCGATTCCAGCAGAAGTGGGAGTGGGTACCTGCCAAAACGAGGTACTTGTTGCTCTCCAAAAAATATACTGTGCCAAAAATGTTTGGGGGGGGGGGGGGGTAGGATG
>BLSH010214078.1:586844-620636 GCA_018402905.1 Glandirana rugosa | reverse complement strand
CCCCCCCGTCGTTTTTGCAGTTTGCTCCTGCCCTCGAGGAGATTACTATCTAAGGTCCCTATTATGCATACATGTGCATATTAGGGGCCATTTAGACAGGAACAAGTTGACTTACCAGCATTTGATGTGTCGGAGGAAACCAGAGTATCTAGAGGAAACTCCATGCAGATAGTGTCCTAGTTGGGATTCCAGCCGAGAACCCAAATGCTGCAAGGTTGGAGTGCAGACCACTAAGCCACTGTGCTTATAAGATATTGTAAATGCTTTAAAGCAGGGGTCCTCAAACTATGGCCCTCCAGTTGTTCAGGAACTACAATTCCCATCATGCCTAGTCATGTCTGTGAATGTCAGAGTTTTACAATGCCTCATGGGATGTGTAGTTCCGCAACAGCTGGAGGGCCTTAGTTTGAGGATGCCTGCTTTAAAGTATTAGCTATGTATTGACCATTATAAGGCCAGAAGAGTGCTAGCAAATCTCCATATGTGCTTGTTAGCTGTCTGAACTTTGTCAGCAGTGTTCATAATGGACACACCACTATAAAATATCATGGAGTGGATGGCTGAACATGCACAGGAGATCTGGTAACATGTATATATAGTGGTAACATATAAAACATTTCCAGGGACACTTTTTTTCCGTGCATCTAGCAAGCCATTGTGACGGAGAAGGTAGTTTATTTTTGGATGGGGTATTAATTTAAAATGGAGGTGGCTCTATTGAGGTATATTGTAAAATACGCAAAATACTGTATAAACAAGATTTTTCATAATAAGGAAAAACACTGCCAACAAGGTATTGTTCATTAAAGAGGAAGTAAACCCAGATCAGGTTTACTTCCTCTATGTCCCCCCTGTAAAGTAGAAGCATAATGGGCTACTATGCATCACATAGTAGCCCATTATGTGCCACTTACCTGCAAATGAAGCCTGCGGTGTCCAGCAATGTCCCCGCTCCAGACCGCATCCATCTTCTGCCCCTCTTCCTTCCAGGGCCGCGACTCCGGTGCTGTGATTGGCCGGAGTCGCGTGATGTCACTACCGTGCATGCGCACAGGAGCCGCCAGTCACAGCATGGTTGCAGTGGAGGCACGGCAAGCATGACGTCGGCACACCTTCAACACTGCATATCTCCTGAACCGTACAGGTTTAGGAGATATGCAGTGCACCTACAGGTAAGCCTTATTATAGGCTTACCTGTAGGTTAAAGTGGTTGTCACAAGTTGACAACCACTTTAATAAAAAAACATTATTTGTTTGACCACCCCAAGGGTGCTCAACCTTTTGACGAGCGAGGGTCACTTAAAGAGGATCTCCAGCCGACACCCCCCCTTTTTTTTTTTTGCCCCGCTTACCTGATGGTGGTATCTCCACATTTCAGATACTCACCCATCCAGGGGATCCAGCATTGTCCTGCTGAGATACTCTCATTCCCGGCCACAGCTCCGTCCCACGCCACCATGTTCTCTCTGACGTCATTGAGAGGCCTGCCAGCTCTTCCGGGTTCAGCGGGGGAGCCTGTCGAAGATGCGCCGATAGGCCTGCCCCCTCCTCCTGTTCTTGAATGAAAGACTATGGGGTTGATTTACTAACACTGGAGAGTGCAAAATCTGGTGCAGCTGCACATGGTAGCCAATCAGCTGCTAACTTCAACTTGTTCAGTCTAGCTTTGACAACAAATCCTGGAAGGTGATTTTGCACTTTCCAGCTTTAGTAAATCAACCCCTATGTCTCCTGGGATATGTGACATACATATCCCAGGAGGCACAGCAGGTGGCATGGGCGTCATTCGCCTAAGGCAAGTGACGTGCATGGGGAGGTAGGGTGGACTTTAAATAAAAAAAAAAAAAGAAATAGACAAAATAAAAAAAAGGAATGCCCTATTCCTGCAGAGGAAAGGAGGAGAGGCGGGATCGTTCGCGGGAGGGTGAAGGTCCGCTTTAAGTGATTTGGTAATTGGTCACAGACCACAATGAAATGAAATGGTTCAGATGTGTTTCTGAGCGTGCGCACTGTCGATGGTGGGGAAAGGTGCATGCTTGTCTCCTCCATCGACAGTGCGCACACTCAAAAATGTGTTGCATCACTTCCGGTGATGTCACGCGCTGCTGCAGTCCATGTACGTTCCAGCCCCCCTTCCTGGATTGATCCACACACAGAGCCACTGGATGGCACCTACAAAGGGACACGAGCAGAACACTACCCAGACCAGCATGCACGGAGACTCACTGCTGCAGGACCATCCCGATATGCTGGCATTTACTTACCTCAATGTGAGTGTTTTTATACTTTTGCTCCAATAAATGTAACACTGTCTGCACTTAGAAGGCACCTCTGTTTCTGTTTTTTGGCATCGCTCTCCAGGCTGCTAGAAAGGTCCCAGGTGGAGAGCACTTGTTATCACTCCTCCTGGGACAGGAGCCAGCGCTACAGAGGAAGCATCGGCTAATGCATCTCCTGCTCCCTCCATGCCGGCTTGATGCACTCTGATGCTCTAGGTTGTCGGGTCGGCAAGCCCAGATCGCGATTAATGGCTTGCCGACCCCGGGCATGCGCTCCCAGGTTTGAGGTCGCAGGCCACATGTTGAGCACCCTTGGTGCAACTTTTGGTCTGCACAGTATATTTGAAATGCAGCAACCGAACATTTCTCAGAGAGAATACAGTGATAAATACTAATTGCATAGCTATTTGACATAAAATACTTCAAAAACATTATTTGACACTGGCCGTTCTGAGTATTACGACGCTTGCTGTGGCTGCTTATGGGTTGAAGGCTTCTGTAGGTGGCAAGAATTCTATGTAATAAAGAAAACATTACACCATGAAGATTGCTGAATCACAAAGAGCAGAGATAGGTATCTACCCACACAACATGCAAGAAATCGGACATCACCAGGGTACAGCATGTTTTCTTCAAGACTCAGGAGTAAGTATTGCAGAGTGTAGGGGTCAGCAGTATGTAATGCAGAGTGCAGGGGCCAGTAGTGATAGAGAGTTCAGTAGTAAGAAACAGAGAGTTCAGTGGTCATAAATAAATTACAAGTGCAGGGGTCAGTAGTATGTGATACAGAGGGCAGAGGTCAGGTGTAAGTGATGTGGAGTTCAGTAGTAAGTAACAGAGAGTACATGAGTTATTAGTAAGTTACACAGAGTGTAGGGGTCAGTAGTACATAATTCAGGGTGCAGGGGTCAGTAGCGATGCAGAGTTCAGTAGTAAGAAACGAAGAGCTCAGAGGTCATTAGTAAATTACGTAGAGTGCAGGGGTCAGTAGTACGTAATGCAAAGTGCAAGGGTACGTAGTAGGTGATACAGAGTTCAGAGGTCAAAAATAAGTGATGCAGAGTTCAGTAGTAAGTATCAGAGTGTGCAGCGGTAATTAGTAATTAACGTAGAGTGCAATAGTTAGTAGTACGTAAGTAAGAATACAAGGGTACGTAGTATGTAATGCAGAGAGCAGGGGTCAGTAGTAAGTAATGCAGAGAGCAGGGGTCAGTAGTAAGTAATGCAGAGTTCAGTAGTAAATAACAGAGGGTGCAGGAGTCTTTGGTAAATAAAGCAGAGTAAATGGGTCCGTAGTATATAATGCAGCGTGTAGGGGTTAGTAGTAAGTAATGCAGAGTGCAGGAGTCTTTGGTAAATAAAGCAGAGTACATGGGTCTGTAGTATATAATGCAGAGTGCAGGGGTCATTAGTAAGTAATGTAGAGTGCAGGAGTCTTTGGTAAATAAAGCAGAGTACATGGGCCCATAGTATATAATGCAGCGTGTAGGGGTCAGTAGTAAGTAATGCAGAGTGCAGGGGTCAGTAGTAAGTAATGCAGAGTGCAGGAGTCTTTGGTAAATAAAGCAGAGTACATGGGTCCGTAGTAAATAATGCAGAGTGCGGGGTCAGTAGTAATTAATGTAGAATACAAGAGTCTTTGGTAAATAAGGCAGAGTACATGGGTCAGTTGTAAATAATGCAGGGGTTAGTAGGAACACAGATTTTAGCTTTTCAATTGGACTGGATACCTGAAAGGGGACTGGAAGACCTGAAGGCTTTTCATCTAAGAATCACTAACCCTAAAACACAGGCACACAAATATATTTCTGTATTAACATTTTCATGACCTTTCTGCCATTACAAGATCATATCGCCCCAGTATAACGTGACTGCAATCAACAGATGGAAGCACTAAAAGTTTCCAAGTTCACAGCTGTGACCATCAGTAGGTGGTGTGACCATGCTGCTGAATGACAACACAGTCGCTCGCAGCACAACACACATATTGAGTTTCTGAAAGCTCTATTGATGTACTTTACCACCCACTCTACCAGCACCTCCACATCCTCCTTCCACTCCACCATCTCTAAGGCTGTGGGCGAAAAAAAAATGCACTTCCAAGTCACATGTTTCTCCATACTTGGAAGGGTCAAGCATTTTCTTGAGTATGTACTGCTTAGAGGAGGAATTGAAGAAAAGTTGTTACTTTTCCGTGCATGGCCAAAGCACATGTTTTCTTTAAAGATCTGGAATTTAAAACGTCATACATATCGGTAAAGGTCGGGTGTGTAGACCCAATGGTGGATGTAAACGGCAGATATTGTCAGGTATGTTCTTGGTGATATCCTGTACACAGCAAGTGATTCTCTTATGTCATGGCAGCTTTACACAACCTTTTTTATCTTGTCCCTATTTACTTATCTCATTGACTTACCAAGTTAACATTGCATTTTTGACACCTTTTCTTTGACAAACTCACGATTGTTTCTGTGGCAACGCATGCTATAGTATTTCATTCCCTTGTATCCGAAGCAAGTACCCTCTATTTGTACCTTCTTAGTATGTGCATTATCTTCCAGGTCCTTCAAGACTGGTTTTACCTACTTCTGTCAGCTGCGGAGACGGGCTAGGGGACTCGAGTTGTAATTACTAAGAAACACCTCCATCCATCAGAGTCAAATTATATACCCCATTGGCTGTCTCTGCCTCCGTGCATCGCCATGGTGACGGGCCTCATTGCTATCACTGCCTCTTCCTGTTTCCATGGTTACTCATTCCCTAGCATCATGCAAGGCTGTAAGAACAGCAGGTAACCTGTAGCAGTGACATCCCAGGGACACTGTGAAGACAGGAGGTGGGATACACATCACAGTGCTGGTCACACCGGCCGCAGGTGACATGCTGCTTTCCCGTGGCTCGGATCATGTCGCCGGTGTGGTGTGAGACCTTTGTCGCACATCTCTGTATGTGTAATTTCCAAGGAAGAAAGGAAAACTCTGGAGAGGGAATGCTAGGTGCTAAAAGGACATCTGCTTTTGTATGTCTGGAAAAAAATGTCCTTAGGTGGCCAGCCTACCAATGAATACTCTTCTAGACAAGCATCATGTTAGGGTTTCCTTTTTAATAAAAGTTATTTGCTTAAAGTAGACCTTTACCCCCGTTCGTTAAAATTCACATCAGCATGCAGCTCTGCATCCTGTTGTGAAATCATCTAATAGTCATTTCTAAAAAAAAAAACAAAAGAAAAACAACCAATTTTTGGTTTCACTCTTACTGGGTTCCCACGTATGGATTGTTCTCGTTCTTCTTGGGCACTGGTGGCGTAGATCATTTAATAGAGGTTGTACATCCATTTTTCACTATAAGTTTTGTATAACTTGTATTCAGGTATGGGGTTGCTGTAGTCTTGGATATTTTGGGTTTTTTAGACACTAAGTGTAGGTGGTTGGGCGACGTAGCCAGACCCTCAGAAATGCCTCCTAGGAAGGCTACATTACCAGTGCCTTTCATGGAGGTCCCGTTTCTTAAAGGGGGTCCCATGACATCTTGGGAAAATAAAAGGCTTTTTGTTTTTGTTAAATATGAGTGTAATGTTGTACACCACATGGTATCATGTGTCTCATTTTATACATATGTTGTATGACAGTCATCTGTTGAAAAAAAAATACCACTTTGTCGTCTGAAGATCTTATGAGGTCTCGGTGGAAAGTCATTTTTTCCCCTAGCAGTGTAATGTGATATGGCACATGCAATAGATAAGGAAAAGGAAGAAGATTGCCGCCAATAACTTTTTGTCCGACCGGTAGGGGGGGGACAGAGCACAAAGTTTTAATTAATAGAATGTAATTAGGTGGTCAGGTCTATTAGGAAGGGGCTTTTGATAAAAGTTCAAGGTGAGCTAAAAACTATGATAGGATATAGGGTGCTCTAGACACTAAGTGTAGGTGGTTGGGCGACGTAGCCAGAGCCTCAGAAATGCCTCCTAGGAAGGCTACATTACCAGTGCCTTTCATGGAGATCCCGTTTCTTAAAGGGGGTCCCATGACATCTTGGGAAAATAAAAGGCTTTTTGTTTTTGTTAAATATGAGTGTAATGTTGTACAACACATGGTATCATGTGTCTCATTTTATGCATATGTTGTATGACAGTCATCTGTTGAAAAAAAAATACCACTTTGTCATCTGAAGATCTTATGAGATCTCGGGGGAAAGTCATTTTTTACCCTAGCAGTGTAATATGATATGGTACATGCAATAGATAAGGAAAAGGGAGAAGATTGGCGCCAATGACTTTTCGTCCGACCGGTAGGGGGGGGGGGGGCAGAGCACAAAGTTTTAATTAATAGAATGTAATTAGGTGGTCAGGTCTATTAGGAAGGGGCTTTTGATAAAAGCTCAAGGTAAGCTAAAAACTATGATAGGATATAGGGTGCTCTAGATACTAAGTGTAGGTGGTTGGGCGACGTAGCCAGAGCCTCAGAAATGCCTCCTAGGAAGGCTACATTACCAGTGCCTTTCATGGAGTGGAGCAGTGCAATGTGATATGGCACATGCAATAGATAAGGAAAAGGGAGAAGATTGCCACCAATGACTTTTTGTCTGACCGGTAGGGGGGGACAGAGCACAGAGTTTTAATTAATAGAATGTAATTAGGTGGTCAGGTCTATTAGGAAGGGGCTTTTGATAAAAGCTCAAGGTGAGCTAAAAACTATGATAGGATATAGGGTGCCCTAGGCAAATGAACCCTCATAACATCACAAGTTCACAGTCTGGAGCAAGGTAATAGCAGACTGCATAGTGTCACAGGTACCTGGTCAAATCATGGATAATCTCATAGATGCCTTGCTGCCTTCTAGGACTGGGATGGTCCTGACAGTGCCGTGAGGATAGAAAAAGAAAAAAGGGCGCACTGGCCTAGTGCATTATCCAAAAGATTTATTAAAGGATTTAAATAAACTCATAAAGATGTCTACTCAGAAACATAAGTTAAAAACATGCTCGCCAGGCCACATGCGTGGCTAACTCTCATTGGTTGCTCGAATCACCGGACCTGGGAGTGGGGGATCGTGGATGAGACCCCTCAAGCTGATGCGTTTCGGAGGACTGGCCTTCTTCTTCAGAGCCACGGTAATAGCAGGATGTAGGCAGGAAGAGGTCTTGAGGTGCACTTCAGCAGCACTCCAAAAGAGAGAAGCAAACTCTGGTAGAGGAATAGAGCAGAGAGAAGGTGTTTCTAATTGCAATACAGCAAGACTTGAATTAGTCAAAATGTGGTTAAAAACATTTACAAGGAGTAAGGCAATTACAGGCTCATCAAATGACATGGGACACAGGAGGTTTCCATGAGGAATCGCAGCCGAAACATGTTTCTAGACAGCCACAGATGAAGAGCTGCATGTCAGGTAACCAGGAAGAGCCAGCCTCTTTACTGGGACCAGCATAGGAGGCAATTGTGACATGAAAGGGGGCTGTTACGCGTTTCGGAGCATGCACACTAGCTCTTTCTTCATGACTGTCTGATGAGCCTGTTGTATTGCACTTAGAAATGCCTTCTCTCTGCTCTATTCCTCTACCAGAGCTAAAAACTACTACCCTGATAAGTTTTGTTTTAAGTGGTTCTGGCGTGTTAAAGGGCAACTATAATGGCTTTTGGTAAACGTTATTTTTATATATAATATAGTATACATCTATATCTAAAATAATAAACTGTTCTTTTATATAATTGTTTCTATACTTTGCATAAAATCTTTGTTATAAAAAAATGTAAAGTGTATGTGCAGCCACTTTTGTCTTTGAATAGAGTGGGGAAGGGTCAGGTTTTTATCTCTATGCAGGAAATTTAGCCTCGCTGCCCTGCTGCTTTTTGCCAGATAGGAAGTAGAGGTAACATTCCAGCAGCAATTTTTTAGAAAAAGACATATTTTCTCTAGTAGAGTAGGGAAATGCTAGGGCACCTGTCAGATATTATTTTCTGTATATTTGCTGGTTTAGGCCTCATGCATAAAAAATGCTGTTTTTATAGGCATTTGGTGTTTTTAATTTCAGCCCGTAGAAGCAACTCTATGTTAGCTTATGTGTCCATGCACATTTGAGCATTTACAGGCATGTTTGTAGGGTAGTGTTTAAAGGCTGGAAAAATAAAAAATAAAATAAAAATGTTTTTGAGAGGAGCTGTCAGGAAGAAAAAATGTTGGACGTGCCTAAACATCGCCGTAAGGTGCATCCAGCATTTTTAAGCATATGAGACTAATTACACAGGGTAGTGAGACCTCAATAGAGGATAATGAGACTTTAATAGTGCTGGTCGGCCCCACCTCTGAAAGAACAAATGATAACATGAATACTTAAAAATATAACATTTATTAGTCCACATTAAAACACTGCCCACCAGTAGGGCTTGTAGAAACAAACATTGACCACTGAGTTCCCCCCATAGGCATAGATAAGTACATATCCCCTGAAAGCAGTGCTCTCCCTTTAAATCCAAGCAATCAAGCAGATATGGATGACAAGAGTCGGAGGCACGAGGATGGAAGGTGTAGGATTCTTTCCCAACGCGTTTTGCCTGGTTTGGCTTCTTCAGGGGGGAAAAAAGAACCAGGTTGGGGTATATGATACCTATGGGGATAGAAACAATCTGATGCATGCTTAAACAAGTGTACACTATGCTCCATAGGACTGCTTTTTTATGCTGTTCTTGCTAGCATTTCTGGCATTTGTTCTGTTGCCTAATGTTTATGGACCCGTAGAGTTTCCCTAACTTCCTGTCTGAAACTGTTATCAGAAAGACAGGATGTGAGGGTAAATTGGGGCAAAACTTGGCAGAAGTTGAAATGTGTCCTCACTTCATCAAAGAATTGACATACACATTAATATGTGTGAGGCTTCCACGTCACAGAATTCTGAGCTGTACAAGTAGAAAGCCCAACAATGGCTGCCTACATTTTGACTGCATTTTTTCAGATAAAAGAGCCATATGGCTGTGTTTGAGCCAGCAGAGAGGAGGTGGAGGAGGGTCTTTGATATTAAATGGACCTTCAAGGGTGGTCTGTTGTCATTTTAAGAGCTTGTTAACACTATGCACAGTGTCTTATGGCTTTTTGCACCACAGCAATGCCAGGGCATCACCGTATGGGCACACTGAAGATAATTTTTGCTATGAGCCCCATTAACACGTCAACATTGGTCTGATGTGCAGAAAAATGACGACATGATGCATTTTTTGTGATGCACCGGAGCTCGGCTGATACCAGCTCAGCTGCAGTAGATAGATATGAATGAACTGTTACTTTGACATTTCAATGAGGTTTGCAAAAAAAAAAAAAGTTACAACACAAGGAAAACCAGAACTGATACCAGCCTGCATGCTAAAACAGATTTGGGACTGAGCCCCAAAGGATTCCTGTATTAAGAGAAAGTAAGCTGCCATTGTTGTCCTGAAGATGCTAGCTGTCCTTGTTGTCAATACTGAGTCCCTGACATGGAATGAGCATGCAGCTAGTAAAGTCAGAGAAAAGCCAGAACCGATCTGCATATCATTCTGAAGCAAGTACTGAAGCCTCTAATTTATCCAAAAATTTGGACGCATAGCATGTTCAAAAAGATGATTCAGCCATCGTAGCCTACATACTTTTTTCACTTCAGGTTTCTTTTAACTTCCCATTTATCTAAAGAGCAGCTACAACCACAAAGTGCAAGTCAAATACGTGTCAAAGGAAAGCAGGTTGTAATTTGCAGACTCAAAGGCGTTGATTGTGCAGTTTCTACGTAATTAGGACGTACAATGACATTTGCATGAAACGAAAGTGCAAATGTTAATTTTGAAAGTTTAACAGGCCCTATATTTGTTAATGAAGCAATTTTGCACTGTCAAGTACTGAATTCACACTGAAAGATTTTTTATTAATCTTCCTTTGTACTTTTGTACTTAGTGCAGGATTGGTGGTACTGTAGGATTAGCACGACCTGAGCTGTATTTTGACATCATGATGCCCCAGACATAGCTAAATGATGATGCCAATTTGTTTTCCCTTAATTACAGCACAACCCCTCTAATAGCTATACAGGCAGCAGTGACTTTCTTCGAAGAGAGGTTATTGGAGGTTCACCTTCCAAGAGAAAATATTGGGGGGTAGAGTCTACTTTGGGCAATGTCCACACCTAACATGTCCAGTGGGAAGTAAATGCAATGATCCACCAGTATTTTAAGGGTAGGTAAGGTAACACTTAGAGTACCAATTTGGTTGCCTTTGGAGTTTGGTGTCACTATACACACAACCGTTGGTGGCAGTTACAGAGAGAAAATGGACATTGGTGGCAAATGTCAGCCTTTTAAGGTTAACCTTGAAGGTTACCTATTTGGTTGCCTTCGGAATTTGGTGTCACCATAGACATAACTGTTGGCGGCAGATTCAGAGAGAGAATGGACAATGGGGGCAAATGGTAGCATTTTGAGAAAAATCTTTATGACTTACATGTTATTTAGATCCCAAGTATTTATTAAATTCTATTTCATTTCTACCTGAAGTTCAGGTTTAATACTCAATCTTTCCGGAAATCCTGATATTATTTCATGTATCTCCAAGCCCCCTTACCCAGCCCATCCTTTTCTCCCATTGACAGCCTTTAGTCTTGGTGATTGGCTGCTCAGATCCAAGCATTGTCACATAAGTGAGATCACATGCCCTCCCCCATACCCAGATGCCACACTCTGCTAGTGAGGGCACTAACATTGTGGTGGCAAGGCAGCATTGGTGGATATGTATGCCTAGGAGGGGGTGTGTAGATACTGCCACTTTATCCTGAAAAGGTATTGTTACATTCCTGAATGGCAAAGTGACAGTGTCTGGTTAAGAGGCTAGTTGAAACCCACATGCTCCAGCTGTGTTCAACACATCTAGGTTGCCCTCTTGTATATAGGATTCATTGAGCCTTAAAACACAGTGGTCCAGCTTTTTGCACATATGATTGGGCGTTTTGCTGAGTGCAGCACAAAGCATCGCAGTAGAATGACATACTGTCAAGATCATTGGTAGTACACTCAACAAAAACATCCCTATTCAGGGGGTGCTAAGGAGGCTTCTTATGTGACCATGGTATTGATTTTGAAGCATCCACAGTCCCCAGCAGGTAATGCTAAAATTTAGTTTCCGGAGGAGTCTTTTCAAAGTAATTTACAGTTGACAGTGCAATGTTCTCATGGAAACAGTTCTCCGTTACCTCTATGGTTTCTGTACGGTAGCAAAAATTAAAAGCATTCCCATGGGACTCAGTGACCAGTTGGCAATGTCGCTTTTCAAGTGAAACAAAACTATTGTGTTCAGCATGGGACTTACTAGATTCCTAGTCCACTATTGCTTTTTCAAATGAAGAAGGACATAGATATATTGAAGTAGCTTCCTTGAAATACAGTTCATATATAACAAATTCATTATTGTCACTTCACATAACAGTTAAATGTTTTTTTTATAAAGAGAATTTACTGGAACAAAACTGATGAATTCGCTAATTTGCTGATTACAAGCACTAGAAATATTGCAATTTTACTTAATTCTACTCAGTTTGCTTTGTTCTAAGTTCTTTGTAGTCCAAGGCACCCATAATTGACGGTTACTGTGTGTATGAGAACACCTTTTGCTTGCCTGTTTTTAATGCATAAAAGGAGTTTCCAGATTGCTGGCAAAAAGTAGTAGGGTGGACTGGTACACTACAGCTATGCTTGGATGAAAAAATAAAGCTCTAAGCTGATGCCTGTGTTCCATGCATGTATTTCAAGGTTTAATGGATGACAGTATATTGAATAGCTTTGTTCCACCAGTCTTTGCTCACTCTCCCCATTTATGTACTTTGGATAAGTCGGCAACCTGTGGCCAAAGTCTACAGTGGGCCAGATCATGTTCTGGTCCCCCTGTAAGCCGGTAGGGACCATATGGTACTCCATGTGCACTGCTGTTTCTCCTTAGTCCCTTATGGGTAGAGTAAGCCAATCAAGAGCTTTGCCTGAACACAGTCCCCTGTTAGCATTCTGTGACTAGCGTTGGTCAAGTAAACACCATCAGAGGTCATAACTGTGGACTCTGAAAAAATATGTCTCTTTAGCACAGCCATTCTTAACCAGGGTTTTGTTGAATCCTAGGATTCCCTCAGAAGTTGCTAGTGGTTCTTTGAGCTGTGTCTAATTGACCTACCATCTGATGATACCCACAAAGTTCTGGATCCAGTGCCACTTGGTGACATGATACTAATCATCTTTTTAACTGCCTGCAAGGGCTACTTTCTTCCCACTTACAACCAATATATTGGTCCATTATTGCCACTGTCCCCTGATGAGCATATTGTGTGGTTCTTGTGTGACTTGAGTTGAAAATAAAGTGCAGGCAGTATGGGTAGGCTTTGAATGCAAATTCCTAATCTGTTTGGGTTAGCACTTAGATTTTATTTGGGGTCTGAAATAAAAAAATGTGTACAGTACATTGTGGGACAACCCCAAAGATAAAATGGATCTCTTTGAGTTGTTCTGTATCTTTAGTCTAGAGGAAGATACTATGGTTGAATACCAAACAACTGTTGGAGGTGTATATTCATGCCACCGTGCAGTGGGTTCTTAAGCAGATTATGGTTTACATTTGAAGTAGATATATGAAGACTATACCGAAAGTAATGCACAAGCAGGCGTAACTTTTTTATTAACGTATATAGGACCTCTGTGATTAAGCTCCAAGGGTGGGGCGAAACATGTTGGGGGCATGGCCTATATGAATCGAGCTGCGGCTGCTTTTACCTGCTAAACACTTGGGTCTGACGAGATGTGTGGCAGCGGGGTTATTTCTTTCTATATCTAAAGCATGCTTTGGATGAACCTCTCCCCAGCCTGCACCCTCACTAGTCAGTGGCATTCAACTTATCGTATCTTGTCATCCTGAGTGGGGGCCCTAAACATTTATCGTGAGTCACAACCTACATAGGTCTTTCAAATTTCACATATTAGTAGAGTAACTCTTCCGTTATAGTAACTCTTCTTTTCATTGTGGGTAAATGATGGATTTCAAGCAGAAGTGCAATGTGCCATCATTGAGTTCTTGATGAACAAAAGGTACATACTGCCCTACATTGATGGTTTTCCACTGCGTGGTTTGCCTTCAAAGCTGGCTTCCCCTTCTTTAAACTTCTGCATCTATCTGTGCACTTTACTCTTGTCAATGGTGTCATCTCTGTAAACATTATGTATCCTTCCGTAGATACCAGACAGCCTGCACTTTTCTTTCGTCAAGAACTCAATGGTGGCACGTTGCTTCTGCTTGGAATCCATTATTAACCTACAATGAAGAAGAAGGCCCCTTTCAGATGGGCATTCTGATCTGACCTGATAGGAAGGTCCATTCATCCCAATGGACAGGCAGGTGTAAATAAACGATTGTGTCTGTCCACTGACAACTGGTTTTCCCATGACAGGGGTCACCAGAAAAAATACAGAGGATAATTCTCTCCAGCAGGAAAATAGCAATGAAATCTGACAGAGGTTCCACCTATTGGATCCCCTTTAAACCAAAAAAACGCAATCTGTAACTGCTATATCAAATAGAAGACCTGAAGATCAAATAGAAGACCTGAGTTCTGCAATATGTACAAATCAACAGCTGCACATATACAAGCCAAGGTAAAATGAGCGTGCCCAGTGTGCTTTGTTTACACCAAGTTTGCCCAGCTGGTAAGCTCTTTTATTGATGTCTTGGCAGCACACCATAAACTTTGAACATGTTATTTTCATATTATTAATTTAATAAATGAAAGTAATTATCGACATGTCTGTTTTGGGTAAAATGACATGGAACTGGTGCCACGACTTAGCGCATGAAATGTAGCGTGTGATGCACAGTATGAATCTGAAATGAAAAGTCATACAAATGTGCTAATGCCAACCATGCTGAGGTTTTGACACACAGAACTTCATGACTTTTTTTTTATCAGGCTACTGAAACATCATCTCGATAGTAATTCTGCTTAATGTGACCTGCAGCCTTTTGCTTTGAAGTAAAAGCTATGCCTGGAATTAATTGGATCATGATATTCATATTGCTCCATTTATTGTCGGTGCATAGAATATAAAACCATCTAATGAATATAAGACTTTAGAGGAATAAAGAGTAACACAGAGCATGCAATAAAGATATGTGGTACAGTAAGTTAAGCAGGCCATAGACGAGTCAAAAACCAAATTAAAATTCTTGGTTGTTCGTTTTTCGCACCATTAGTGTGCCAGCTGTGATTTTCGTGCCACAACCAAAAGTGCCTGATCCAATATGCTGGATTTTGTTTAGAGAAAGAAAACAAATGCTGACACAACTGTATGCGTCATTTTCTTTTTCTAAACGTCAGAACGTTAGGTTTTCGACTCGTCTGTGGCCGGCCTTAGCCATAGAAAATAGATGATTATTGGCCAAAGTCTGCTAATAATATCCCATATCTAGGTCAGCAGCTGCATAATTCAGACAGATTTGCAACTTGCATGCTGTAAAAATCAGCCTTTACCTTTTGCCATCTGCTGATCATTACTCAGCACTGCAACTTAGGCCCCTTTCACCCAGGTGCCTCCGTGAGGCAGAATCCGCTTGCTCAGTAGTGGATCTCTCTGCTGATCCCCACTGAGTAGGCAGATGACAGGTCCGTGTCCGCTCCGCTATGCAGAGCGGACATAGCCCCGCTCTCCTCTATGGGGGAATCGGATTGAAACCAATCGCCTATCCATTTTGCTGGATGGATGGGGAATAGGACCACCATACGTCTGTTTTTGGGGACTGGATCGGATCAGATGGCGGCGAGTGTCAGCGAGCGGACATGGGTCTGCTGCCTTCCGCCGCTCCATAGAAGAGACTGGAGGGTCCTGAAAAACTAAAAGACGGACCTGATTGGATCGCCCGTGTGAAAAGGGTCTTGGGTCGCTGCTATACTACACATCCTTGTCATCGACAAACCAAAACTAACAACCTCTTGTGCTCAAGATAGATATTTGATGGACCTTGGATCTTCAACAACTGAAATTTGGCAGGTATTGCAGCCCCCCCCAGGACTGGAGGAGTCCAAATAAACACTAGAGAAACAAAAACAGAGGTCACACCAGCCTCCTTCTGCATTACCTTAATAGATCCTTTTATTGAAGTGATAAAACTGTTGTATTCTCACAAACAGCATATGATCTCTAGCTTATCAATATACACAGTGTCCCACATCGCCTGGTCCTCTGCACGGATCCCAACATAGGGGCACTCAGAATGACTAATGTGTTTCGAGGGGGGTCCCCTCTTGCTCAGAGCCCTATCCTGATCATCAGTTTTGTAGCTCTGCTATTGTTAGTCATATCACCCCTTCCCCGTTTAAACCCTGATGTTTGTCAATGTCAGACTTGGTCATTGGTCCACTAAGTCTGCTACTTTCTATCATTTGCTCTGACCATCTGTCTGAGGACTTGCATGACATAGCACCTGCTCAGCCTGTTGTCGGCTTTTGCCCCCTGACTGCACTTTGGATTTTCCCAAATATTTAAAAGTTGGGATCTTACCAGAATTAAAAGTTTATGTTCATCTTATAAAAAATAAGTATTTTTTTTTGTGTTAGATATCCGCGTGAAGGTGTTGCTAAACCCAGGAGCCTGCATTCACTATAACTAGTCTCCCACAGTACACAGAACATGGAAATGCAATTATTTTAGTAAATATAAGCTGCTAAATGCCTTTTCTCATCAGCAGTATATAACAGTCGTGTGGCTTCTATCAGTGTCTGGTTAAAGCTTGTAGGAAGAGTTTTAATTCTCTCCTGATTGCCCTATAAAGCTGGAGGACCCTGACCCTCTGTCTGGACAGTGCTGATTGGCCCTGTGCTGATCACATGTACCCTCCCAGGAAAAAAAAAGCTCTCTAGCAATACACACCAGAATGAGCATGTGCAGAGTGACCCAAGGCTCTAACTTATCAGAAGATGGATTGGGGAATGTGGAAGAAGGGGAGGATCTGTGCATACAGGATCAAACAGCCTTTTTGCAGAGGATTTGCCCCTTAGGTTCCACAGTGAGTATAACAAGCATGATTTACTGCTTACCAGTGACTGATTTTACTGTTGTGGGTTTAATAACACTTTAAAGTGAATGTAATCCCTCCCCTATACCCAGTGAAGTGAACAGCCTCAGATAATACACATAGATTAAACACATCCTCCTACATAGGTTTTACATGTATATCTGCTGTCTTCAGCTGTATATACTGTTTAAAAAGTGCACATCATGTTTCGATTTTCACTTCCACATTCAGCAGTAGCAGTGTAGTGTTGTATTTCACTGAGAGACAGCTGATTTAAGGAAAGGCACCCCCCCCCCTCCACATAGGCAGGGGCTTTCAGTAGAGCAGCTTTCCGCCAATCAATTTATAGCACCCACCCTGACACCAAATTCAACCTGGTTGTATCTCCTGTGTCGGAGAACATGTCAGAAGTTATCATGCTAGTAACAGAAGAACGAAGCAGGAGAAAGCCACAATACTCAGTGCTTTGAAGAGAGATAAGAAAACACTGCAGATATTTGTGCCCAGCTCAAATTTCATCAATCAGGATTACATCCACTTTAACCACTTGCCGACCAGCCACTGTCGTTACACAATGCCAGGTCGGCTCTCCTATGTGAATTCACAGTAGCTGTATATAAGAGATAGCGGGCGCGTGCCTGCGGGTCCGGCAGACTCGATATCCGCCCGCGATCGCAGTGTACAGAGGCAGATCCCCGTCCTCCCAGATGACATGTCAGAGATCTTCTGTTCGCAGAAATACATTATCATATCAATACAAACTATATACAGTACATATATATATTTCTTGTTTTTTGCCATGGATAATATAGTATCTTTTGATATTTATTGTTATCTTTAAAAATGTATTTTCATGACAGGATGAAAGAATCAAATATCTTCTTGCGATGAATGGGGGTTTGACCTATGCGATCGCTCTGTGTGTAGACTATGAGAAGAATAATTAAGGAGAGACTTTGAAATAGTGATTGTTTCCACCTTGAGAAAGGGCACAATGAATGATATAGCCCGAAACCGTCGGTATTTTGGAACAATTCATACCATTCATGTAATATTTTGGATTATTTTGGACTGTATTTGTATGTCTTTCTACTACTTTTTTTGATGAAATCTTTGTGTGCAGCAATCCTGGACTCTCTTTTTCTATATGTGGCCTCAGGGTAAGACTTGATTGCTAGCACCGGGAAGAATACTGCAGTGCTGTTCACCCCATCTTAAATATAGATATTACAGTATCTCACAAAAGTGAGTACACCCCTCACATTCTTGTAAATATTTTATTCTATCTTTTCATGTGACAACACTGAAGAAATTACACTTTGCTACAATGTAAAGTAGTGAGCGTACAGCTTGTATAACGGTGTAAATTTGCTGTCCCCTCAAAATAACTCAACACACAACCATTAATGTCTAAACCGCTGGCAACAAAAAGTGAGTACACCCCTAAATGAAAATGTCCAAATTGGGCCCAATTAGCCATTTTCCCTCCCCGGTGTCATGTGACTTATTAGTGTTACAAGGTCTCAGGTGTGAATGGGGAGCAGGTGTGTTATATTTGGTGTTATCACCCTCACTCTCTCATACTGGTCCCTGGAAGTTCAACATGGCACCTCATGGCAAAGAACTCTCTCAGGATCTGGAAAAAAGAATTGTTGCTCTATATAAAGATGGCCTAGGCTATAAGAAGATTGCCCCGAAACTGAGCTGCAGCACAGTGGCTAAGACCAAACAGTGGTTTAACAGGACAGGATCCACTCAGAACAGGCCTCGCCATGGTCGACCAAAGAAGTTGAGTGCACATGCTCAGCGTCATATCCAGAGACTGTCTTTGGGAAATTGACGTATGAGTGCTACCAGCATTGCTGCAGAGATTGAAAGGGTGGGGGGTCAGCCTGTTAGTGCTCAGACCATACGCCACACACTGCATCAAATTGGTCTGCATGGCTGTCATCCTAGAAGCACGCCTAAGATAAACTTATTTAGTTCAGATGGTGTCAAGCGTGTGTGGCAGCAACCAGGTGAGGAGTACAAAGACAAGTGTGTCTTGCCTACAGTCAAGCATGCTGGTGGGAATGTCATGGTCTGGGGCTGCATGAGTGCTGCCAGCACCGGGGAGCTACAGTTCATTGAGGGAACCATGAATGCCAACATGTACTGTGACATACTGAAGCAGAGCATGATCCCCTCCCTTTAGAAACTGGGCTGCAGGGCAGTATTCCAGCATGATAGCGACCCCAAACACACCTCCAAGAGGACCACTGCCTTGCTAAAGAAGCTGTGGGTAAAGGTGATGGACTGGCCAAGCATATCTCCAGACCTAAACCCTATTGAGCATCTGTGGGGCATCCTCAAAGGGAAGGTGGAGGAGCGCAAGGTCTCTAAAGTCCACCAGCTCCGTGATGTCATCATGGAGTAGTGGAAGAGGACTCCAGTGGCAACCTGTGAAGCGCTGGTGAACTCCATGCCCAAGAGGATTAAGGCAGTGCTGGAAAATAATGATTGCCACACAAAATATTGACATTTTGGGCCCATTTTGGACATTTTCACTTTGGGGTGTACTCACTTTTGTTGCCAGTGGTTTAGACATTAATAGCTGCGTGTTGAGTTATTTTGAGGGGACAGCACATTTACACTGTTATACAAGCTGTACACTCACTACTTTACATTGTAGCAAAGTGTTATTCCTTCACATGAAAAGATATAATAAAATATTTACAAAAATGTGAGGGGTGTAGAGCTGCACGATTCTGGCCAAAATGAGAATCACAATTTTTTGCTTAGAATAAAGATCACGATTCTCGCGGCGTAACATCTTACATATACAAAACGGGCTAACAGCACTGTTTAGTTTTTTTTGTTTGAAAGTGTAATTTTTCCCAACAAATTGCGTTTGAAAGACCACTACGCAAATACCGTGTTACATAAAATATTTGAACAACTGCCATTTTATTCTCTAGGGTCTCTGCTAAAAAAAAAATATATAATGTTTGGGGGTTCTAAGTCATTTTCTAACAGAATATACTGGATTTTTACATGTAAGCAACAATTATCAGAAAAGATTTAGTCTTTAAATGGTCAAACTAAACTCTTCAACCCTTTGATCATTTGAAACATAGTATCTTTTTACTTCTTTTTATCAACAATGACCTCAGATTTGGCAGTCTGCCCAGATAGGAGAAACTCAAGTCGCTATGACTTAGAAAAAGATTCCTGGGGAGACTTTAGGTGACTTGCATTGACTTCTGTTCACACTGAGGTGCTTTACAGTTGCTATTTAGCTAAAAATTAGCATCTGTAAAGCACCTCAAAAATCCCCACCAATCCACCCGAATGTGAAAGCCCTGCGTGCTTTCACACTGGGGCGGTGCGCTTGCGGGACGTTACAAAAAGTCCTGCAAGCAGGATCTTTGGGGCGGTGAGGGGAGCGGTGTACAGTATATACCGCTCCTCTACCGCCCCTGGCATTGAAATGCTTCCGAAGTGGCTGCACACCGCCTCGGTAGCGCAGAGCGCCGGCACTTTCAACCCTGTTTTAACCCCTTGTGGGGGGTAAAAAAAGCGCAGCGCTCCCGTCTGCATAGCGGAGCCCTATTGCTGGTAAAACTCCGCTAAAACTAGCGGGGTATTGCCGCGGCTAAGCTTTCAGTGTGAAAGTTCAGTCAAGTCGCGCTGAGTTGCCCAGCAAGTTGGACTCCATTAACTGTAGTGAAAATCGCGGTAATATGTGATGGCGATCGCAGGGGGACAAATTGAGATTGCAATTTTAATACGATTAATCGTGCAGCTCTAGAGGGGTGTACTCACTTTTGTCACATACTGTGTGTATATATATATATATAAAACAATATAGTAAGGGCCATGCCTGCCTTCCTTACTCTATATGACAGCAGAATTATGTTTGTGCAGAACGTCAGGTCCGCTATGTCTGTAAGGTTAATACCGGGCTTTACCAATCTCTGGGAAACTGAATAAAAAACACAGTCGTTAGCAAATTCCAGTAATTGAATTCCGGTTGAATGGCTGAGATGTGATTAAAACAACAGAAGCATATAAACCATACCCATCCAGAGAGAGTCCGGTATATCCGCATCTCTCTCTAATAAAAGATAATCGTCTCCTCTTTAATTTCTGTAAGTTTCATTGTTTAATTAGGACCCTCATTAAAAACCCATAACTTTTCAGTTAATAGGAAGTCAGCTGCCAGGGGATGTTTGCACTGGAAAGTTCAGGGTCAAGGGGAATTGTGGCGTTTAGATTCCGTTGAGGCGGTGGCTGTGGGCAATGATGTGGCGATGTGTCTGTTTGGCCTCAGGGCCACTCCGAACACAGCAGGGGCCCTCTATGATGGTAATATTGCCATTAGAATGTATCATTTGCAATGCTAGGTTAACATCCTTATTGCATTCCGGTCATAGTAGCATCCCTTAGCAGCAGAGCGTACATCTTATCATGATCTGGTCTAAACGACCAATGTTTGGGCTTGTGCCGTCTGATTTCAGGTAAAACTTTGTGTGCTCATTTAAGGAAATACCATTAAAGTGTTACTAAACCCACAACAGTAAAATCAGTCTGTATATGCAGTAAAGCATGCTTGTTATACTCACTGTGGAACCTAAGGGGTTCATCATGTGCACTGTGTAAAAAGGCTGTTTGATCCTGTCTTCTCTGATCCTCCCCTTGTTCCAAAGTCTCCAAACCATCTCCTGATAGTACATAGCCTTGAGGGCACTCTGCACATGCTCAGTTTGGCTTGTATTGCTAGAAAGTTTTTTTGTTTTTTTGTGGGAGAGTGCATGTGATCAGCACAGGGCCAATCATCACTGTCCAGACAGAAGGCCAGGGGTCATGCAGCCTCATAGGACAGTTAGAGGAGAATGAAAACTCCTCCTACAAGCTTTAACCAATGCTCAGCTGGACACTGATAGCAGTCACAGGACTCCTATATACTGCTGGTGAGAAAAGGTGTTTAGCAGTTTATATATACAAAAATAATTAAATTTCCATGTTCTGTGTACTGTGGGAGACCAGATAGATTGAATGGAGGCTCCTTGGTTTAGTAACACTTTAAAAGCACCCTGTATGCTTCTACATTTTTACATGTACATTAAAGAAAGTCCAGTGTCAAGTATTTTTTAATGGCACATACGCCCATGCTGAATGTGTAATGTATGATACCTGGGTATTTAGGGGTCACTGTCCAGGGTCAGGGTATGTATGGATATTTATTACACTGGCCAGGGTCAGGGTATGTATGGATATTTATTACACTGTCCAGGGTCAGGGTATGTATGGGTATTCATTACACTGGCCAGAGTCAGGGTATGCATGGGTATTTATTACACTAGCCAGGGTCAGGGTATGTATGGATATTTATTACACTGGCCAGGGTCAGGGTATGTATGGATATTTATTACACTGTCCAGGGTCAGGGTATGTATGGGTATTCATTACACTGGCCAGAGTCAGGGTATGCATGGGTATTTATTACACTAGCCAGGGTCAGGGTATGTATGGGTATTTATTACACTGGCCAGGGTCAGGGTATGCATAGGTATTTTTTACACTAGCCAGGGTCAGGGTATGTATGGGTATTTATTACACTGTCCAGGGTCAGGGTATGTATGAATATTTATTACACTGTCCAGAGTCAGGGTATGCATGGGTATTTATTACACTGTCCAGGGTCAGGTATGTATGGGTATTTATTACACTGTCAAGAGTCAGGGTATGTATGGGTATTTATTACACTGGCCAGGGTCAGGGTATGCATGGGTATTTATTACACTGTCCAGGGTCAGGGTATGTATGGGTATTTATTACACTGTCCAGGGTCAGGGTATGCATGGGTATTTATTACACTGTCCAGGGTCAGGGTATGTATGGGTATTTATTACACTGGCCATGGTCAGGGTATGTATGGGTATTTATTACATTGTCCAGAGTCAGGGTATGTATGGATATTTATTACACTGTCCAGGGTCAGGTATGTATAGATTTGTGTTACACTATCCAGGGTCAGGGTATGTATGGCTATATATTGCACTATCCAGGGTCAGGGTATGCATGGATATTTATAACACTGTCCAGGGTTAGGGTATTTATGGGTATTTATTGCACTGTCAAGGGTCAGAATATGTATGGGTATTTATTACACTGTTCAGGGTCGGGGTATGTATGCACTGTCCAGGATCAACATCTATGTTCTGGTATAAGACACTGGCTCAGATATGATACCGTCACAGGAATGGAATTACACAGAGTGGCCCCAAACCTCTGCTCCTCTTTTCGGGTCCTCCAATGGTGCTTACTGACTTCTCCTCCCTTCTGAGTGCCCCCATAGCAAGCCACTTCCTATGGGGGCACTCATGTGGGCTCAATCCATTGTTCATAAACACAGACAGAGCGGCTCGGCCTACTGGTGTGCAGTAGGTTTTGATGTGACAATTGTGGCGTGGCGCATTGCATGGTTTACTTTATTTAATTTTTATAAACTTGAAATGGCACAAAATGGCATTTCATGAAGTTTTATTGACTGCATCACAGTACAGGGCGGTGGATTGTGTTGCAATACACTGGAGAAAAAAAAAATTTTTTTTTTCAGTGCACATCATTTCATTATAGTGGCGTGGACTGGCCTGATAGGAGACAAGCCTCTTTGCCCTGTGCTGCGTGGCAGTGAACTGGAATCGCTGCCTAGCGCAGTCCCACTTCACCTGCTGTGAATGGGCTCCTAAAGCTGTTTTCTTGGTAAGGTCTTAATTGGCTGCTTACATTGGTCCAGCTTAGACCAATGTAAGTTTGCATATCTCATACCTGAGGGGGACTGCTGGGGAAGCTGACAATCAGTGTAGTAGTTGTCACTACTACAGTGATTGCCGTGATCTTCTGGGTCCTGTGCTGTACAGCTGCCCCACTGCACTCTGACCACAGGGGGTCACTCTTTCGGCACTGCAGCCATTTACAGAACACTGTATTTCTTTCAATTACTACAAGATGCTCTCTGATTGGCCAAAGTGAAGATTTTTATGTCACTGTCTCTTCTCTCTGCCTTGCCCACTTGGAGAGTGCCTTGTAGCCACTGAAAAAAAGATACCAGGTGGTTCTGTGAATGGTGATATTGCAGTGCTAGTGGCCTCCTGCAGTCAGTGTCCAGAGGGGAACAAATAGATTTTGAAATTTGGGCTTTTTCCCCCTATTTTTTATGTTTTCTAATCCCCTCTTCATCTTCTTTGTCTTCTTCCTTCACTTGTGTGGTTGCCGCTCCCCCCTTTCTCTCTTTTCCTTACACCTTTCATGCTCAGACAGTCATAAATGATGACAGCAGTACCTGACCTCCGGCGCACCACATCTGTACATTGTGTTTGCCGTCGTTAAACCTCCAAAAGTATTTGACTCTTGTTTCTCCAGAAAGGTTATTGCTATTGTCAGCACCAGAAAATTCTATATTTTTGTTCACTGCCATTTCATTTCAATATTTCTTCAGTAATGCATGTTCTCTGTAATTGTGCCGACTTTTCTTTTTAATTGCCTTGTGATTGACCCAGCAAATGTTTCTGGCCCTGAAGACTTTTTTGTGCTTGTTGTCTTTTTTTGACTTTTTAATGAAAAGAACATTTTCTGATACAAAAAATATATATAGAGAGAAGAGGAACAATGGCAGTGCTTAGGAACCGGTTTTAATAATTCATATGTGCATATTGCATATTCCTAGACCATCCTTTCTCAACCTTTGTACCCCAGGGGAGCCCTTCAACTAATATTCAGGTCTCAAGGACCCCCTACTAATATCAGTCTTTTTGAGGTCATAGGGAAGATGACCTTTATATTGGTGGTGGTTAGTGATGAGCTTGGGTATGTGGCTATATTGGGTCAATGATGTCATGAGTATACCCGCTCCTTTGTGTACATGCAGTTGCAGGGTAGAGAAAGCCCTGGCCTTAGCTGATTGACCTGGCATTGACAACTTCCATCCAGGCCAAACATGGTTTTGAACAGAACCCAAGGTCATCTCTAGTGGTGGTCAGTGGAAAGAATGCTCCTCCACAGTGGTGGTAAGAATACTACCCTCATGCTGCCTGCTCTTCCAAGTGGTGTCGGACCTGGAATTATGCAGGCATCATCAGATGGAAGGTCAGATGGCCACAGCTCAAGGGACCCCTAGCCATCTCTGGAGGAACCCTGGTTGAGAATGACTGACCTAGACTAATGGTGCTAATACACATGTAATGATATAATTCCGCAATATAACAATCATTTTGATGAAAGATTCATTTTTTACATCAATGATCAATCAAATTACCCATTTAGCAATGGAAGATTGCCACTGGTGCAAAATCCAATTGATTTTGAAATCTTTTCTGCTTTGCAACGCTGTGGTTCATGGCTAGAATCCTGATCAGGACACTATCTGAATGGAGTTTGCATGTTCTCCCTGCACTTGCATGGGTTTCCTTCCCCACTCCAAAGACATGCTGGTATGTTAATTGGCTCTGTTCCAAACTGGCCCTAGTATGTGTATATGCATGTGAGCTAAGCACATTAAGGTGGCCATAGATGGAACAGAATTTGGCCTGTTCAGCAAGGATTTCCAACATGTTGATCTATGTGTGGCCACTGCAGTTGAACAGAAGTCCATTTACTGATGAACTTTTGGACAACCACCTGGTCGGATAGCAGTCACTCCATCAGCAGCTGCAGTGCTTATCAGTGTATTCGTACAGCAGAGGAGTTCCTCCACTGTCAGAATACAATATTGCAGCGGGAAGGATTCCCCCATCTGCCTTGAATGTGTGGATGGGGAAATTGATCCATTCTTTTTTCTTTCAGTCCACTGGGTCTGATGAGAATTTACAGTATGCAAAGAAATGCATTGTTGGTGCTATATAAATACCTGTAATAAATAAAATATTCATAAATATCTATGGCTAGCATAAGCTTACTTATGCTAGCAACAATTCATTAAAAAGACACTGTGCATTGATAGCATAGCTGGTATGCTCACCGATCCACGCTCCCTCATTACATTCCTGCTCAAGATTCCACTCTGAGTCAGCTCCGGTGTCAAAGCTTACTGAGATAGATGGCTTTGTGCCCCCCCCCCCCCCCCACGTGATGTGGTGATTGGCTACTCAGGCCCATGCATTGTCAAATTTGGGAGGTCACATGCTCCCTCTTGCCTGAAAGCCCTTGTCCATGGAGTAATGGAGTGAGAGATCTGCAAGAAGGAATCAAGGGAGTGTGCATGGCTGAGTATACTGTTGGGTGAGAGGGTGGTTATCAGGATACCCTGCCATTTAGCCCAAAATGGACGGATGCTTCCTTAATAGTAATGTAGCTTTTTTCAACCATTCTAAAGCCTCGTATACGCGGTGCGATTGTCGAACGACTGCACGTCCAACTTTTCCCAAAACCGGTTGTCCGTGATTTTGTCTAGTGTACTGACAGGAGTAAAGTTATCATTCGACAAAGGTGAACGTAGTGATGTAATATAAGCGTTTAAAGAGTAAGTTCAGTTTTCGTGCGTCACCCTTTGGGCCCCTTCCGCTAATTTCGTGTTTACACAACCGAACACTTCCGGCTCGTTCCTGGGTTCCAAACATGCGTGTTTGTACTTACAACTTTTGTTTGTCCAACTTTTGTACAGACAGGCCTAAAATTGGATGACGACTTGACGGCAGACAGAAGTTTTCTAGTCTGCTCATACAACTTTTGTTGGATGATAATTCAAAATCGGCTGTGGAATGGAGGCGTACTAATGGTCAGATTATTGTATGACAAACAATTTTAGGCGACTAATTGTACCGTGTGTGCAGGCCTTTACATGGAGAAATCCTTAAAATAACTTTTAGGTCTGAGGGAGACCCTACCAATAACTTTATTAAGTTACTACCTCTAGCTGCAGCTCACAGTACATTAGCTTGGTAGTTATTGGCAATAATAATTCTCACATTGGTGGCCAGTGGGAAGAATACTTTTTACTTTGGTGCTCTTTGGCAAGAATGCTTCCCTAACATATAGCCAAAAAGATCATCGTGTCAATGGTTACTTCTCTGAGAGGCAACAACCACCTGAGGAACCCTGGTTGAGAAGCTTCTATAAGGTTTCATACCTTGTTCCAAATTAAGAAACAGAACAGTGAGGCAAACATTGTGTATTGCTCAATGAACCCCTGGAAACCTCTGGAGAAACCCTAGTTAAGACGATTCTATAAGGTAGAATACCATTTTTTTTCCAAATTAAGGAATCAAACAGTGAGGCAGAAATTGCTGATTGCTCAAGGAACCCCTGGAAACTTCTGGAGGAACCCTGGCTGAGAGGTTTCTATGAGGTATAATACCATGTTTTTTCCAAATTAAGGAACAGAACAGTGAGGCAGAAATTGGTGGTTGCTCAAGGAACCCCTGGAAACCTCTGGAGGAACCCTGCCTGAGAGGTTTCTATGAGGTATAATACCATGTTTTTTTCCAAATTAAGGAACAGAACAGTGAGACAGAAATTGGTGGTTGCTCAAGGAACCCCTTGAAACCTCTCGAGGAACCCTGGTTGAGAGGCTTCTATGAGGTATAATACCATGTTTTTTTCCAAATTAAAGAACAGAACAGTGAGGCAGAAATTGCTTATTGCTCAATGAACCTCTGGAAACCTCTGAAGGATCCTGGTTGAGAGGCTTCTATCATACCATAATTTTCCAAATGAGGGTGGAATTCCAGGCTATTGCTAACGCTCATTAAACCTGCTCTCACCCCCCTTCTAAATCCGGTTCTAACTACCCTGTGAAAGGAAGATGCTTATATGTACATATTCTCAGGACGCTCCAGTCTGATCACGTGATGGGCTCCCAGTGGCGACAGCCTACAGCGAATGCCCTATTGTAAGCCCATGGGTGACGTCACCGCTCAGGAATTTTAGCCATTGGCGATCTCTCCTGTTTCTGCTGGGAAGATCACACGAATGGACCGGAGCACCTTCAAGATAGGTAATTACATGCATCTTCCTTTCACAGGGTAGTTAGAAGGGGGTGGAAGTAGGGTTGCCATCTCATCCCTTTAAACCCGAACACATATGAATTACACAGGCTCTGAGGCTGATTGAATGCAGGTAAGGCAACCAAGTGAGTTTAAGTACCACCTTAATCAGCCACAGAACCTGTGTTATTAATATGTGTTCGGTTTTAAAGGGATGAGGTGGCAACCCTAGGTGGAAGCAGGTTTAAGCAAAGCTGGCAATAGCCTGGAATTGCACTTTAAGAAGTATAACAGCTATGATTAAATCAAGAGGTGGCTAGAAAGCTTTTTGTTCAGCAATGGTCAGTATGCAGTATTACCATAATATTGTACAACTTATCTTATTTTACAAAGTTCTTGCATACTTCCTCCATCCAGGTTTCTTTTTAATGTTCATAGTCCAGGGCTGTCATCCTGATGCCGAGGGGTGGGGGGCCCAAAAAGCTCTGACCAACACTGCATATAAGGATGATCTGTCCCTGGTTGACAGCCGGGGATTATCGGTGCGGTGTGGGCTTGCACACGGGCCCACTAATTTCATGATACGCCCCTGACTACAAGAGTGTTTTTTTTTTCTTCAAAGACAAGTCAGCAGCGGCAGTTACCATATTTATGACCGGACAGGTACCCTTTACATTGTGGGAAGCATCATCTGCATATGTGTGCAGTGCTTTATTTTTTTCCTCCCGTTATAGCTGCCTAGATGTGTGTATGTATAGATATATTTATTCATATGCGCGCAAAGCTAATTAAACACGTCACTACATATTGATCCTGTCATGTTCCTGACAAACCAAGGACAGAGTACATTATTTAATTAGCAATGCTCATATTCTACAATATAATTTAATTCAGAGACTTGTATTGATGTGTTGTTTTAAGCCCCCCCCCTTTATGTTCAACCGAGGGAGTAATCAGGAGATCCATTTCCATGACAAGAAATGTGTATATAGCCAGATATGATTATTACTAAGAAAATGAAATATTTAGTACATATACATATTTAATATATAATTTCTATAAAAAACACTTTAAGAAACTGACTCTTAGTTCCCTTATTACTTTAACCTCCTGCTGTGTTGAAAGCCAACTGCATAGGGACCCGGGGCAGTTTCATAACGGAGTGCTGCATCAGTGTACGTGTATTGCATTAAGGCAGCCATTTACTAAATTGCCTGCCTAATACACTAAAACACACTACAAAAGGTGCAATGTACCTTTTTTGGCCATAGTGGGATAGTGTGAACAGTGTCTTATTGTACAGGGATATACAATATGGTTCATTGAGCTCCATCCTAAAAACTGTGTATGTTTCATTCTCTAAAAATCTTGTACAAAAAGTTTGGAGTTTATGCAATACCTTTACTGACAAATGTAAATTGACACTAAAAGAAGAAATACATTTATATATGTGTACCTATCTCTAAAAAGTACCTTCTATTGCCATCAGCCTACACCAAATTCCTTTGTTTTATCTTTTAGAACGTGGCTATGTTCGTTCTCCATGGTAGGAACATTGCCCCCCTTTCTTGCTCACTCCCCAGATGTACTATGTAGTGTGCATAGAGCAGTGCAAATGATCACAACTGATAAGCACTGCTCATTTTAAATAAGCAGAAGTGAAGGGAAAAGCAGAGGTCTGGGAGCCCACTGAGGATGTTACATGGAGGCAGAAAACCAAACAATTTTTTTAAAAATCGATTACAGGGCCATTAAGTAGTGGATGTATATTTTTGGAGAATAAAGATAGTTATTTGTCCCTTAAAGTTTTTAACCGATTGCAAACTTCAGGCTTTATACATTTTCTAGGGATCTAAGTTATCGCAAAAGCTTGCATGCTTAATAAGTTAAGCAACGACGGGTATCACATGCAAACTCCAAACTTTTTGCATTAATCGATGGCAAGTCAAGGGATCCCTCCTTTAGGGTCAACATGAACTCAACTCATCAGTTTGTTGTGGCCATCCAACCATCCCTTTCTTTTATAGGCATCACAGGGACAGAAAGTGAGGTTGGGAAAAGGAAAAAAAAATGTACACAAATGTACAATACAATATGGATGAACGTAGGCCCCTTTCACACTTATGTGACTTGTCCTGCAAAGTCGCATGACAAGTCATTCCCCATGATTTCCAATGAGTACCTTTCATATCTGTACGACTTCAAGTCACGCTGACTTCAAAGTAGTCCTTGCATTACTTTGGTTTAACTTTGATGCAACTTGAGGTCCATAGACTTCAATGTTAAACCCTCAAAGTCGCATGCAAATCTCACCTGAATAATATAGATGCAATTTCTGTACTATTTCTGTACGACTTTGTAATATGTTTTCATTGTGCCAAAGTTGCAACAAAGTCGGACCAAAATCGCGTCGCACAAGTATGAAGGGGTCTTAGTCTTTACGTTTTGGCCATTTTACTATGCTGCTTTTCTTTCTACAAAATTAAAAAATCTACACAGGACAGGACTGGCTTGTTTGTTTTCATGAATATTGGCATTAACAGGTTTTTTACTTTCATAACGAATGGGAAATCTTACCCTGCTGCTGATTGGCAGAAATGTTCACCTAAAAAGCTCCACAGATTAGCTGTTTTACCATTGGTTTCTTATGCAGGTGTTTTTGTAGAGGTGTTGGCCAGCCTTGGAAACCAGTGTTTGAGGTAGGCTGCCTAATGTCAGGAATACCCTTGCTGATTGGGAAGCCGCATTGTAGACAGTTCCCAATCTGAAACTGAAGATGGTAAATGGGTGGATGATTGAAAGGTTCGCCACCTCCATTTATAGATCCTGTTTCATTCAAAGAAGCTATAGTATGGCTTCTATGAATGAGGTATCTGGATGGAAATTTGGGCGTAGTCTGGCTCTCTGGATGGGAGAACTCCCCCAGTTCTGTTATCCCCCACATCAAAAGATTATGGCAGCAGAGGTGGGGAATGGTTGGAGAAGGATTTACCAATAGAAGAGGCATCAGCACAAGGGACACATCCTACTGACTGTAAGTTATGTCTCTTATGCTGATGTTTGTGTTTTTATTTTGGCTGCACTTCAAAGAAGAACTACATTCTCCTAACTAAAATTAAAATAAAAGCATCTTTGTGATTTTTATGATGCAGCAATAAAATTGTATATTTCCCTAACTGTCCACATATTATGTACTTGCCAAATCTGTCATGTATTCTCTCCTGGAATGCTAGCAGTGGCCATAGCAGATGTAGGCATCTAAAGCCCGCTCCTAAGCATTTCTGGGATGCCATGCAGCTGGCTACCCAGCATGCACCTCAGTTTCTTGCATCTGTTAAGCTTAGCATGCCCAAAGACTCCTGGAATCGATGACACAGATATCCCAGGAGTCAACAAGATAGGCGGATTAAATCGTTCACCTAAGAGGCTGCAACCGGAAGTCCCATGGAAAGAATAAAAAAAAAAAGGTACCTTCAGAGAAAATTAAAGAGTTGTATTATTCAATGAGAAACGCACTATGGGTGGCCATTAAGATGAGCATAACTTTGAAAAATGAGTGAAGTTGCGGTTTAACCACAAAAGAAAGCAACTAGATCTCAGGTTCTTACTCTTTGTAGGATTGCAGAACCCTTTGGATTGTCCAAATATTCCCCATACCCCTTTTCCATACTGTCAAAATCAACATCAGCACTAGTCCTGTAGGTACCAGTATGATTTGAAAAGGTGTCAAAAGCTTGGCTTTACCTTGTGTATGGATAGCTAGGTACAGAAAAGCTAAAAGAAACCCATCAGCTACATCTAGTGACATTTTTGATGTGTGACAGTGTTACTCATATGTCATTTGAAACAATCAGTTCAGTTGATTTCTACACTTGTTTTCAGGATCGATAATGCAGAGAATATGGTTTCAATAATTCAGAGATTCAATCCCATACCCTCATGATTTGGTTCCTATATCCCTGGTTTAGAAGCCGTGAACTAAATAAAATGAAACAATATAAAGGCCCATAGAAGCTTCATGTAATGCTTAAAAGATGGACTGAAGAACTGGAAACTGATTAGATTTGTCATTATCGAAGCACATTAATTGCGTTTGCTGACCTTCTGAAAATGCTAAGGGCCTTGTTGTCTCGGGTCTCTACAAAGATTCAGCAGGTGAAACAAATGTTCTGATGTGCATGCTTGTTCTAGGTCAGTAAGTAAGAATGCGCTGAAGGCAAGGGATTCACAAAGTAGTCAACAGTGACAACTTGAATATCTCATTCATGGTTTGTTTCTTTTAAATGTTGCTGTGAATTATTATTTACTTACTGTAATTACACCTGTTTTTTATGACGCCATGCTATGCGTGCAGTAGACATATGCACATCAGAAATTTTTGTTTCAGATTTATTCGTTCATTGAAAAATTTTGTTTCGTCATGTTCATTATGTTGACCCAATTTTGTAATTCCTTTCGTATCTTGGAAATTAGTTTCATATATATACGTTGGTATGTGTGCAAGATTGCTCTATATATTCAATATATATGATCAAATCGGAAGTATTCAATGTATTCGGACACTAGTCCAACCCACCAAGAGAAATGGCATGAGCTGATTGGACAACATCGACTGGCATCATCTGTATCCGAATTAATAAATGGAATGAAATTTGGATCCATTTGTTATCCAAATTATTTAACAAATTAAAAAAATTGAATTAACTTCCCCATGGGCCCAAACTACTGCACTATCACTTCATGGGACATCATCCGAATGAAACAAATACATTAATTAATTTCATTATCTGTTACTATGTCCATCCGAATCTTCAAAAATTACATTTTCGTCTTAAAAACGAATTGAAACGACGCGTCTAGTGTGTAGCAAGTGATAGCTTTCTGCAGAACGAGATCATCCCCAAGACAACCCAGGCAAGAGTCTATGGCCTGGTGGATATCCAGAGGGCACAACCTTGACCTTAATGCTCCTGTAGTAAACCACGGCAGTAGCTCAGTTGGTCAAGGATGCACTTGTAGGCAATTGATCTTTGATGAAGCCAATTGAAGGGTTGGAGACATTGCCTATGGCCCCAATCTTGGAGACATTGCCTATGGCCCCGATCTTGGAGTCATTGTCTATGGCCCCAATCTGCCTTGATCTCTGCAACATCATCTCCCCACGTTTTCCCATGATGGCAGCCCAGAGCTCACTTGAAAAAATTGGCATCTCAACATCATTTTAATAGGTCCACTTCCAATTATCACATTTGCATTCCCTTTTTGTACTAAACATTTTCACAATGCTTTCTTTCTCCTTGGCTTCCAGCCTCTCTCCCCCCTTGTCTGTGTTACATTTCGTGTATTCACGCTTGTTGTTCTGCACTCTTGCATCTCCTATTCTCTGAGTGCCTAGCCAGCATTGTAGTGAAGCGCCTTCCCCTCCTTCCTCTTCTCTCCAGGCGGCCCCCTCCCTGCCGCAGGAGACGGGAGCAGCTCCCTGAGCACAGGGCATCCCCCTTGCTGCTAAGCGGCAGTTTTGTTTGGGCTAATGCAAAAGACAGTAACATGCTTCTCTGCTCCGGGCCACTCAAACACATTATCACAAACCCTCTGGGTGGAGGAGAAGAGGAAGGCGCTCTCTCTGGGATGCTGGGAGCCCATTTTAGTAATCAAGTCTGCTCTTTTCTGACAACTCAGCCCATCTGTGCGTTTCTAGTTATGTAAGATTGTCTTCTTCCCCTGCTTGTGTGTGATTGCCACTGAGCCCATCTTCAGCTTTACAGGTAGATAAGGAATAGACGTTGGGAGAAAGCAGCCTTGGTGATGCGCCATAACTGACCGCAAGCGTCTTTCTTGTTCGGACTCCTGGGATGAAAATTGAAATGGGACTGATTACTGTGGTTTATTACATTCTGCAAATCATCATTGCTTTTTTCTCTTATCCTTTTTTTTTGTTTAGGTAACCCCTAAGTAGCCATTTGCAAGGTACAGAGCTATAACTTGAGCCAAACAGAAATCATCTAACTGGATTACTAGGGGGAAGACAAAGGGTAGTCATTACCAGAACACGTTCTTAGAGCCGTTTGAGCCTATGTGCACATTTTTGTGTGCGTGTTAACTCATTTATTTTTTTTTTTTATGGCATGTTGCCAGTGTCACCATTGGCATACCTAAATTATATATAAGTTCAACAAAGAACACCGTACTCCCATATATCCCTATGATAGTGCAGTCAAATGGAATCCATCCACGATCCTAGTATCCAATGAATCATAAAAGCTTTGCAGCACTCAGTATTCTTTGTTCTTACTATAACAATATCATTACAGCAGATCAAAAGGTAACAGTTTCAGATCACAAATGACATTACAACAATTTAACAGTGAATGGGCTTCCCTATGCGTGACACGCGGAATCACGTGACAATCGCTCACTCATCTCCCTGGCGCGCAACACACTCGCTAACAGTGCACTAAGGCGCACAGTGCGTATCCCTTCGGGTAAGTGACAATTTAA
>BLSH010214078.1:557508-586834 GCA_018402905.1 Glandirana rugosa | reverse complement strand
GATAGATAGATAGAATAGATAGATAGATAGATAGATAGATAGATAATGAGAGATAGATAGATAGATAGATAGATAGATAGATAGATAGATAGATAGATAATGAGAGATAGATAGATAGATAGATAGATAGATAGATAGACAGATAAATAGTGCTCATATATATTTATTTTTCCTTATTTTATTTAGTTTTGTTATACCTGTTTGATTAGTGAAAAATAAACACCCCCACCTATATGTGAGGAGAGGGGGAGGTGTTTTGTAGTCTTTACACATTCTGAAGGTGACAATGCTGCTCTTCCATAAATATAGTACAGCAAGTGAGCTAATGCAGCCATCACATCTAAGAACTAGTAACCTGCATTTGTTGTTGGCCTTAAATACAGTTTAACCACTTGCCTACTGGGCACTTAAACCCCCTTTCTACCCAGGCCAATATTCAGCTTTCAGCGCTGTTGCACTTCGACTGACAATTGCGCGGTCATGCAACACTGTACCCATATGAAATTTTTATTATTTTTTTCCACACAAATAGAGCTTTCTTTTGGTGGTATTTAATCACCACTGGGGTTTTTATTTTTTGCTAAACAAATGAAAAAAGACTGAAAATGTTGAAAAAAAAAAACAGTTTCATAGTTTGTTAAAATTTTTTGCAAACATGTAATTTTTCTCCTTCATTGATGTGCGCTGATGAGACTGCACTGATGGGCACTGATAGTTGGCACTGATGGGCACTGATAGGCGGCACCGATGGGCACTGATAGGTGGCACGGATGGGCAGCACTGAAGGGTACTGATAGGTGGTACTGAATGGCACTGGTAGGTGGCACTGATAGGTGGCACTGATGGGTGGCACTGATAGGCACTGGTAGGTTACACTGATAGTCAGAACTGATAGGTGGCACTGATGATAAGACACTGATTGGCAGCACTGATGGGCACTGATAGGTAGCAATGGTGGGCATTGATAGGTGGCACTGGTGGGCACTGATAGGCAGCACTGATATGCACTGGCAGGTGGCACTGGTGGGTGGCACTGGTGGGCACTGCTTAGCAGCAGTGGGTGTTTACATCACGTGATCATCGGCTGACAGCTGATCACGTGGTAAGGGGCCAGGATCGGCCCCTTACTCCGATCTGTGATCAGCTGAGTCTCTTGGACTAGCTGATCGCGCGCCCCTTGCTCGAGAGGACGTACGTGGATGCCTTCCCGGCAATTTAGGCCCGCATTGTAGCAGTCTTTCGGCTATAGCGCGGGCATGAGGAGGTTAAATCTGTTTTGACTGTTACTGTTACAGTGTTTGGTAACTTAGCACAATAGAAATAATTTATGGAAGTTCACTTATAAAGATAGACAGATGCACACAATAAATATGTCTGCATAAAGGATCAACATAGCAAAGTGCGGTTCTTCAGCCTCTATTAAAAAAAATAAATAAAATAATGTAGCTGCTGACTTTTAATATAAGGACAGTTACCTCTCCAAGAATCCAGTGCCGTCCTCACCCAAGCTGGTTCTTTGGGTCACCGGTGCCAGCATGCTTAGTGTGGGAAGTCGGCTGTGACTCATTGCAGCTTCACAGCTGGCTTCCCACTGAGCATGCTGCATTTTGTGAATGGACCAACAGCCACTTGAGACCTGTGATGTATCCCAAGAGGTTGAGGGCAGGTAGGGGGGACAACTTCCAGTGGAATCATCTAGATTATTGCAGCAGAAGTGGAAGCGGGGACCTGCCAAAACCAGGTACCCCCCCCCTAAAAAAAAAAAAAAAACTCTAATATTGTTAGAGGGGGGAGTCTTAAGAGTGAAACTTCCTGTTTGGGATGAAGTTCCACTTTAAAGTCCACTTAAGGCTGCTGTTAAAATTACCCATGTGGTGGGCCCCCTCTAAATTGCACGGGTTAAATGCTCATTTGGCTACTGGGAAATACATAAGTGTAAATACTTAGCTTATTCCTCATTTCCAGAGGCTTCTTTGTTCTGAAGCCTCTTCACTTCGCTGCCCTGTCAGGCACAGCTCTCTGATGTCATTACATACAATATTGGACCAGTAGCCTGCATTGTACAGGAGAACAGGGAGGGCCTACCTACATTCCAGAGCGCCAGATGGTGGAGAAGAGTGCACAGGGAACGAAGAGTAAGGTAAGTATTTCTGCTCATAAAGTCCTCCCTAGCCAAATGGACATTTAACTCATGCAATGCGAAGGTGGCATTGGACTGCACTGCATGGCTAAATGTAACAGCTTTAAAGGGTGTGTTAAGGAAAACTTTTTTTTTGTAGGAGGAGATTGTTTGTTACCCTAGGTCTCCAAACTTTCTAAGCAAAGGGGCAGTTTACTGTCCATCAGGCATTTAGGGGGGCAAGACTGTGGCCAGTAGGAGTAGAAAATGCCCAGACATCAGTGCTCCATCAATGGTTTAAATTGAAGGAATTGATATCAGTAGAATAGTGCACCATTTATGGTATCCGTAGAGGCAATGTGCTCCATCATAGATGTCACTTGATGGAATAGTGCCCCAAGAGCCAGATAAAGGCAAGCAAAGGGCCACATCCAGCCTCCGGGCCACAGTTTGGAGTCCATTGCTCTAGCACAATATGTTTTAGGACTACAAAACAACTCCCACTCTCCTCATCTTCATAACAAGGTGGGAGATGTTCTGTTGCTCAAGGAGGGGAAAACTGGACAGGATAGATAACCTTGCTTGAGATAATGTCACCATCATGGTGGCTGCAGGACTTTTATTTTATGTGATGGCATACATATTGTGGTGCATGAGGGTGGAGGGAAGAACTGCTGGCATGGACTGTGGTGTATGGTGAGGAGTCTTCAGGTTTGAATCATCTTCTAGACCAGCGGTTCTTAAAGAGGAGGTCCAGCCTGCTGACATTTAATATTAGGGCTCCCTACTGCGCAAGCACGAAGCCCGCTGTGCTTTCTGATTGGCACGGAGGCTGGACAAGGAGGAGGGAGCCTGAATTTCCGAGAGATGGGCCGCGGCCCCGTCTCCTGGAAGTGGGGAAGGGAACCTGTCAAAAAGAGGTCCCCGTTCCCTCCTCCCCCCTGAAAGGTGCCAAATGTGGCACCAGAGGGAGGGAGGAAGCATATAAGCGGAGGTTCCACTTTTGGGTGGAACTCCGCTTTAACTTTTTTCGAGTTACGAATCCCTTTAGGAAACCGAAGAAAGCTATGGATCCCAATGATGATACAAATGTATATGGTAAACATGAGCCAACAACAAGTCAAGAGACGCTTAGCAGTCAGCACTATAAGCAGTAGCAGGGTGCATCTTCCTTCATTTCATTCAATGGGAAACCATTGATTAGGACAAGGAGGAGGGCTGTATAGTGAATGTAAATGTTATTTTTTATCTAACCCTCACAGACACCCCTGAAAGCCATCCATATATTACTTAGGGGTCCATGGACCCAAGATTAAGAACCCCTGTTCTAGACAGATCAAGCACTTTATTTTATATCAGCTGGGGAAGGGGCTATTTGAATTTAAATTCTTACCTGGAATTCTGCTTTGAATATACATCTCTCATTTGAGAAAACACTGCATGCTGATTGGTTGCTGATTACAGCTCATCGATCATTATTCTTTGTATTGCTTTGTTGAGTAATGCCAATATTCTGTTTATTGTTACACAGTGTTTTCTGGGTAATAAAGAATATGTTCCTAGTGAACTCACATTTAACTGTCATGTAAATGGTTATAATTGTGCACACAAAGACATCAGTCAATATTTATCAGACTTGTTAAGGAGGCCCTCTCTAATGAATTGCCAATTAAAAGCGGTTAGCATCGGAAATGACTCATTAAAGGCGCCTCAATGAAGTGACAGGGACAAGTCTCAACATCGCAACCACCGGTAGGCTGGTATGAAGCTGCCTCTGAGGATTGTCAATACTAAGAAAAAGTGACAAAGAAGCCAACTGCTATGACAAGACATGGCTTTCGGGTGTCACCCTCCCACTCGGCTCACCTCGTCACGCGTCATCTTTTCCCACCTCTCTGTTTTCTCTGTTGTCCATTGGAATCATTCATTATTTTCTTCCATCTATCCTTTTCTCGCACATAGGATGAAATGTAAATGAATGGCACCTCTCCTGCGGGATTACTGAAATATCTGCTTGCAAAGGATGAGGTCATTAATACATTTCTACCTTAACATGACATTAAACTCCAGTTTAGATAAAAAAATTAATCCAATTATATATTTTAACTCTTAGTCCCTACTATTGTTCTCAACCTCCTCCATATTCCTTTTTTTTGCTGCTGTGATCCGTCTTCCTGTTCTCCGTGGTCCCACTGTACATAGGAACGTAGCCACCCTCTCTCGATCGCTCCCCATAGCAGGGCTATTCTCATAGGTGTGCGCAGCCTATTGCATTAGGGTGTGCACCACAAAGCCCAAGTAAACATGAGTGTGTGTGTGCATATATGTCAGAAGGGCAGAGATCGGTGTCAATAGTTTATTTTTATTTTATTTATTTTTTTACAACTTTGTTTTTTTATTATTTTTTATAATATTTTATTCTTTTTTTACAATTTTATTTAGGAGCCATGCTGGGGGCCTTTGATGAAATATCAGGGGTCTAAACAGACCCCTGATGTCTTACTTTTGAGACAGAGAAAGGGACTGAGGACAGAGATTCCCCTGTCCCTTTCTCTGCAACCAGGCAGCAGGGGTAATCTGCACAGTACAGGGTGATTAGGGTGTGCCCGGGCACACCTGCCACCCTATGTGCGCACGCCTATGGCTATTCTCCTAGCAACTTCTATTCTACATAGTGTGATATTGGGGTGATTATACTCATGCAATAGATGCTTTTCCAGTGAGTTGTGCCAATACAAACTGTATTTTAGGGCATGGCAGCCCACTTTATTAAACAAAACAGAAAGTTCACATAATCAGTTGCCCACTCAGGGGTTCTTCCACATCAATGTGGATAGTCAACTGAAAATGCCACCACTGCTCTTCTTAGTGGTTCATCTGACTGTGTTGTCCAGCTCTACTGGCTCACTTAGCCTTTAGTCATAGCGCCCTGCTGCATGACCCAATTCTGGCCTCTGGATAAGAGTTCTCTTGACATCCTGATAGGAGACCACTTGACTTCTGGAAGGAGTCTTCTGCATGGGGCTCCTCTGACCCCTAGGTGAAACCTCCTGTCCTCAGTATCGGGGTTGTCTCCAAACTGGGATCCCTGAGCTATCTTCAGGCTTGAGTCTATAACGACCCTGCACACCTGTGTACTCACACAGGCTGCAGGCACCTGGTAAAATACATACATAGGATTGAAGGTTCCACCCCACCCAATAAACTTTGGAACCTTCAAGCTTCAGGCCTTGATCCGGGACTACAGAATCTGTAAAAAACGAAAAACACTGCTTTCTCCATTCAAAAACGATAGTCTGGATCTTGTGTATCCTGTGTAATTTGCTCTTACATTTTCACAGTGGCAGGACCTCGCACTGTCACAGGAGGCTGCAGAGGAGATGGGGAGACATGGCCTCCAAATGCTGGATGTCACAGCCTTCATCCATTTGATCAGAAAGAGGCCATTGCTATATGATGCCTCCTACCACCAATATACCAATACAAAGATTGCAACAAGCATCATAAGGCATAGGAGGAAGTTGCTTGTGAAGTGTTTGCTGATGTTTTACCATCTTCACAAATACAAAGCCAAACAACAGACGGGTAGAAGAAGACTCCAAGTAAGACAGCGCCTAATGATTTCACATGTGATATTTTGGTTGTTGTTATTGACCAAGACAAAAAAAACGCATTAAAACACATAAAAACACTTGAAAAAAAATCAACAACGCAACGCATCCTCAGCGCCTGTCAAACCTGATCCACTACTGGCCGCTACCACACGTGTAAATGAGTGAAAAAAAATCCTTAGAATTCTCCTTAGCCGCTTGTTAAGAGACAATGCCCACATTTCTATTTTGATCTTTTATACCCCACGCATTGTTCATTTGTGTCAGAATCTGTTTAATTTTCCACAAGCTGTCAGACAAGTCCTTAGATGAAGTCAAATATTTGACGCCTGCCCTTTCTTTCTATGATTGCTAAGGCTGCGATTTTTGACTCCGCTCAAATGATTCTTTTGACAGTAGTGACTTTGCTGAGCAGATCATACAGAATATGCAGGACAGTAAGGAAATTTATAAACAAAAGCTCTATTATAGGGTAACCAATCAAGTGGTTGCAACCATAATAATGATTCATCTGATCAGATATGATATGGAAAGCTGATTGGAGAATCACGTTGGTGCATTGTTAGATTCACTAGTAAACCGGCAGATGGTTAATGAGGTCACTCATCTCAACTCATTATTCATTGTATTTCTCAATGAAATAATGGTCCATGTGCCTGCTACCTTTGGTGCTTTGTTATGCTATATAAATATACCTACAAGACCAACAGATCCAGTGATGTCCTCTTTTCTAGCACTGCTCCCCTACTACAGGTGCCATCCCACACCATCATCTTCCTATTGTACGTTATTGAGAACAAGCTGTCTCTTTCTGGTTCTGAAAGCTGGCCTCCTAATGCAAGGGTGGTTTAACTAGGGCACCAACAGAAGGGGACAACACAGAGTTTTCTATTATGACCTTAAAGAAGTGGTCTCCAAACTGCAGCCCAGGGATCAGAAGTGGCCCTTTGCCTGCCTTTATCTGGCCCTTGGGGCCCGTTCTATCCTCTGACACCAACAATAGGGCATACTTCCTGTCACTGACGCCAACAATGGAATATTATTCTGCCCACTGACAATGATGATAGGTCACAATTACCCCTAATGATGGGGCACAATTGCATCCTTTAACACCAACGATAGGGCGCTATTCCTCCCAATGACACCACAGATGGGACATTGCTTACTCCCACTAATGCCGGGATATTTTCTACTCCCGCTGGCCACAATATGGAGGCCTCTGCCTTAAAGAATAAGTACACTTTAAAGCAAAGTGCACTCATCCTTTTTACCCTGAGCTAACTAGGCCCACACTGCCCTCAACTTATGTATACTTGCCAAGAACCAACTTTTGAGTTTATATACATCCCATGGTGCAAGTTCTCTCTCTCCAGACTGAACAAGGCCATTACAGCCCCATTGACTTCTATGCAGCTGATCTAACTTTGTCTCCTGGCTGGTACACAAAGGTAGACAAGCCCCATAGACTTCTATAGGGCTATAATGCACCTGGTAGACAGTAGAGAGGACTTTGGTATGTTTACTTCAGTGGAGGGGGAAAATGAGACCGGGATGGGGACATCGTTATCGGGGTGCGCTTAGGGCAAGGGTGTCAAACTCAATTTCAGCATGGCCGCATCAGCAATATGGTAGTCCTCAAAGGGCTAGTTTTTATCTGTAAGAGTTGATGTCCAGGGCACCCCACCCATCCCTTTCCTTACATCAGATGTCACAGACCCCCCTCCCACCATCAGAAGTCAAGAGTGCCCCATTCTCCCTTACAGCATAGTACAACCCCTTACCTTGTGTTGCTGCTGGGAAGAAACTGAGGTTGGATCTGAAAGTGCAGGGTCTGGAGGAGGACCAGAAGAGGGCTGGAGTCAGCTGTCAGAGTCTGCTGTATACTGAGACCAGGGGAGGGGGAGGCGAGGGGATACGGCAGCTGCACAGAGAGGCACAGGATCTGTAGGAGGAGTTCTGTCCTCCTCTCTGCTTCCGAATGCTGAGACAAGGTAGGGTGGAGACAAGGGGCATTCCGCAGCTGCAGGAGAGATGTGGGGGCCACATGAAATTACTTGGTGGGCCGGATTCGACCCTGCGGTCCTTGTGCTTGACATATGTGGCTTAGGGCATCGGTTGCCCTAAAATCTGCAATACTTACTTCTCCTTCAATGGTCCGAGGGTCCCTTGCTGGCATCTTCTACCCAGCTTCTTCCAGGTACAGGGATGCAGTCATCTTCATTGGCTGGCACCGGATGGTGTCACTCCTGGTGTTAGGTATCCCAGGAGACAGCAGAAAGGCATACGCACCCTCATCTGGGAGAGGAAGAAAGAGCTATTGCTATATGAAGGGAAAATAAGTACAGTAAAACCTTGGATTGAGAGTAACTTGGTCTGACAGTGTTTTGCAAGACAAGCAAAATTTTTTTATAAATAAATGGATAGATAAACGAGCAATGTCTTGATATACACGTCACAACTGACTATAAAAGAGAAGAGATGTGCCTCTAAGTGTAGCAATATGGTTACGGTACAACTTTTAGAAACTCACATGGTTGATGATTAAAACAGGCACTAAGTATGCAGGCATCCGGGTTAAAGCTGTCCACATAGACCGTCCTCCGCACCTCCATCAACGTCATCCCTTCCACGCTGCGCTCCACGAGCGCTTCAAGCCTCACATTCAGATTGCTCTTCTGCAGGGTAGTCTTCTCGGTCACGATTGCAAACTGACAGCGGTGGGAGCCAGCGGTGTGGAGGATGGTCTATGTGGACAGCTTTACCCCGGATGCCTGCATACTTCGATATGTTTATTTTAATCATCAACCATGTGAGTTGCTAAATGTTGTACCTTCATTAAATGTAACCATATTGCTACACTTAGAGGCGCCTCTCTTCTCTTTTATACTCTGGAATTTGCTTCTAATCACCTTGTGGAGGCGGCCATTTGTGAATGGACATTTTATGGTTACACAACCTATCACGTTGCTATAATCTTTTTATATGGACTATAAACTGAAGGATTCATGAATAAATGGTTGTGGAACGAATCATCTGAATTTACATTATTTGTTATGGTGAAATTTGCTTTGATATACGAGTGCTTTGGATTACAAGCATGTTTCCGGAAAGAATTATGCTCGCAATCCAAGGTTTTACTGTATTTGTAATGCACAAAATAAGAAATAGCTGTCAGCGTTTTGGTAAGGGGGAGGCCTTTTTTTCATATTTTGCTAAAAGGTCCACTTTAACCCCTGTGCTACCGTGTCTAACATTGCTCAGACTGGTCACATTGCTAGCGGCAATCACTGATTGGCTAACGTGTCTTTATCAGCAGCAAGGCGGCAGTCTCGCCAATAGGACACAATCTACTGTCCGAAGGACATGATGTCAGCCCCTCCTTCCCGGCTCTGAGCTCTGATAATGAATACATAGAACATATTTTATGCCACGCTGAACATCTCGTCCTTACACAGGCTCTTCCCACACAGCAGCTGTTCCCCAACACGCTGCCTCCTTCTCCCGACAGTCTCTTACAGTCACCGCATCCAAAAACACAAAAGCTCAGTATTAAATCCCAGCCCGACCTCCTTCCCCTCCACAGCTTTATTGCCGTAAATTACGCCTCCCACCGTTGAGGGTCATGCCAAATATTTGCTATCATTTTGCCGCCACGCCGGGTGCTTTCTGAATAAGGAGGGTAAAGCAAGAACAAACAATGATGGCCACTGCTGCTGCAGAACCTCAAGGGAATTTTGTGGTTCCAGGATGTCCATTAGATTAAAGGCACACTGGCCTCATATTGCTTTTTTTTAAATGAAAGCAGACCTACATTGATCCGCCATAACTTTATGGCCACCCATCTAATGTTGAGTGGGTCCCCCTTTTTCTGCCAAAACACCTCTGACCCATCGAGGCATGGATGCCAATAGACCTCTGAAGGTATGCTGTGGTATCTGGCACCAAGCCGTTATTATCAGATCCTTTAAGTCCTATAAGTTGTGAGGTGGCGTCTCCATGGATCAAACTTGTTTTTCCAGCACATCCCAGAGATGTTTACTAGATCGAGATCTGCAGAATTTGGAGGCCAAGTCAATACCCCAAACTCGATGTCGTGTTCCTAAACCACTCTTGAACCATTTTTGCAGTGTGGCAAGAGGCCACTAACATCAGGGAATACCATTTCCATGAAGGGGTGTTTTTGGTCAGCAACAATGTTTAGGTAGGTGGTACATGTTAAAGCGGAACTCCACCCAAAAGGGAAAGTTCCACTTTTAGCCCTACCCCCCTTCTCTCCTATATTTGGCATGTAATTTTTTTGGGGGGAGCAGGTATTTCATTTTGACAGTCACCTGCTCCCACATCTGTTTAGATCACCTAGGCCAGTGGTCTCAACTCCTGTCCTCGGGACCCACCAACAGGCCAGATTTTAAGTATTACCTTGGGGAGATGCAGACTAGAATACTGCAATCACTGAGCAGCAAATTATATCACCTGTGATGTATTTCAGATATCCTGCAATCCTGGCCTGTTAGTGGGTCTGAGGACAGGAGTTCAGAAACACTGACCTAGGCAATCTGAGCTAAGTTTCTTCTCACAGTCTTCTGGGACACGTCACAGGTCCCAGAAGACTGCAGGACCATTCAAAAAATGCAGGGCGGCTCATGCATGCACAGGGGGCACCTGGCTGTGAAGCAGAAAGCAGCATAGCTGGTTGCCCACAGTTAGGATCCCGGGAACCCAAAGGCTAGTGAAGAACTAGCCTGGCTGAGGACAGTGCTGGGCCCCTGGACAGGTAAGTGCCCTTTTATTGAAAATCAGCAGCTACAGTATTTGTAGCTGCTGACTTTTAATTTTACTTTTCCTAGATTGAACAACCGATTTAAGTAAGATCCACATGAATGACACGACCCAAGGATTCCTAGCAGAATGTTGCCCAAAGCATCACATTGCCTCCGCCAGCTTGCCTTGCAGTCCCATAAACAACAAACTGCGATAGCCAATTTTCTGCTTTCAATGCATCAACTTCAGGGACAACATGTTTACTTGCTGCCTGATATATCCCACTGACTTTCAGATGCCATTGTAACGAGATAATCAGTGTTATTCACTTAACCGGTCAGCAGGACTTTTTTTCTCATAGAATAGGTGCAGGTACTCTCCGCTTACGAGTCACCCCCTTATCTCCGCCCACAACCCACCTCCAAGCACCATCCCTTGGTTCCACCCCCTATCCTCCTCCCAGTACTGCCTCTTTTGGAGAACATAGAATCAAGGGGTGCTAAGTATCTTGTATGGAATTTGTTAATGATAACAAGAAAAGCAGTAAAATAGATCCCCAGCAGCCAGTAACAACAGCCCCCTCCCCAGCAACTATAATTCTCCCCAGGAACAGTAGACCTCCCCCACAGCAAAATAACCCCCTAAAAGTAACAATAGATCCCTGCACACAACAATAGATGTCTCAGCAGCCAGCACCCATAGAATCTCAAGCAGCCGCAACAAGAGATCCCTCCCTCAACAGTAGATCCCTCTCAGCAACAATTGATCATCCCCAGCAACAATAAATCCCCCCTAGTGATGATGGATCCCCCCAACCAGCGTCAGTAGACCTTCCATGACACCCCACCCCTTGCCATTACATACATCCAATGCTGGGGGGTGCCGGAACTGTCTTCCCCCGCACCCCAGCTGGAAAAAAAGCCCTTAATTAAAATGTAGACAGGTTTCAGATTTTTAACAATAAGGGACGTTGGTTATATTTAATAAATAATACCACTCCAAGTACGAAAAAAAAAAATTAAACAGTGCAGTAGATATTCATAAGCAACCCATATGAGGCCACAGAGGTAGAGAAACCATTGTATTGGTAACAACAGGCAAATGACTGTCATCTGTGGAACTAATACAAAGCAGGACTGGGTGGAATGTGAAAGTGTATTATCTCCTACTGTGTTATTGATGCTTATGGCGACCCCGCTAAGGAGATCCTCCTCTACTTCCAATACACTTGTGACATGTCTTCACATACAGTATGTTTCAATAAAAGGCATGGTTTTCCTTCTGCTGCCCTCTGGTGGATATACGGAGAATGCACTCTTGACCGGTGAATTGGAAAGATTAGCAGTAGAGCTAAATATGGCCTCCCATAATTTGGGGAAGATGTATGGAAACCGATCTCTTCTCCTCCCTATCCTGAACAGAAAATCGGTTTGCTTGGCACTCTCCTTTAATATGTCCTACAAATCTAATGTCGTTGTTTTCATCTTAGCTGAAAAAATAAAAGTTTTTCCTTATATTATTCTCTTATTGGAGACCTTTAAAATTGTCTTTTTTTAAAAGCCCTACCCGACTTCGAATTTTTCTGCAATTAAATGCAGATTCATTTAGAGATTGCACACTATCAAGCACTGGTTAGAAGAGATAAGGCTTACAATTTAAATCAAAGTATATTTTGTACTGAGCAGTGCAAAGCACTCTGGGTTGCGGTTAGCGGGAGCTGGAAATGATTGACAGGTCTGATTTTTCCATAGATTTCCGAGCACCCCCTGTCTTTTCCTGAACCAGCAGTTGTAAAACACGCAGGCTTGTCAAACCACAAATCACCTATAAGAGGAACCATAAAACCCTCAGCTTATCTGCGGCCGTAAAAATGGTGCAGTATATATATGTAAGGAAGAAATTAGTGACATTCTGTCACACAAATATTTGATGCGTACTTGTGGTCTTGCAGATTGTGATGTAGATCCCCCACCTGCCTAATAGGTAGGATGCTGATTGCTTCCCAGCAGAAGACCATGCTGTTTTATCCTGCGTTTAATCAGGCTGCATATGATTAGGAGACATAAAATGCTTTCTTTTCTGACTGCTTGGATGCAATTGGAAATGGAAGGAGCCCAGGAGTAGCCCTCCTCCCTTCCCATTCACCAGTAAGCATATTTTAAAGAGGAATCTAAGACCGGAATTCTTTTCAATCACAACGCTGCAAGTTAGTTATGATTGTAGTGAGGTAAGTTGATTTGTACCAGTCAGAAGAAATCCAGTGAATCCGAATAGTTTTCAGAGCTTCAGTACTCTGGGAAGCAGATGCTCGCTTTACCAGTGAACATGATTGGCTTAATGACCTAGAAAATGGTCCAAATGACTATTTTCCAGTTGACTGTAGGCTCTAAAGAGTTTTCAGAGGTCCCTCAAACAAGATATGGTTTCCTCACTTCCTAGATAATTACTAGTCAGCACCAGGAGGTCCCTCATTAAAAGAGCTTAAAAAAATGATTCTCCCCTTCCTAGACCCCCCAACCGCATGCTTTTAAAACCCCTTACATACCGTGGCATTGTGAGGCCCTGCCACTGTGAAAATGCAAGGAAAAACAGGTTTTTCACGCTTAATGCGTGGTTTCAGACTATCATTTCTGAGCAGGGAAAACTGTAGTTTTGGCTTTCTCTTGATTCTGTAAACCTAGATTGGGTTCTGGAGCTTGAAGATTCCAGTGTATCTTGGGTGGGACAGAACCTTCAATCCCATGCCTGGATTTTACTGGATGCCTGCAGCCTGTCTGAGTACACAGGAGTGCAGGGTCGTTATATAATCAAGCCTGAGGATAGTTCAGGGCTCCTGGTTTGGAGACAGGATGTCTCACCCAGTGGTCAGAGATGCCCCAGCCAGGAAACAGGATGTCTTATCCCAGGGGTCAGAGATGCCCCAGCCAGGAAAAAGGATGTCTCACCCAGGGGTCAGAGATGCCCCAGTCAGGAAACAGGATGTCTCACCCAGGCGTCAGAGATGCCCCAGCCAGGAAACAGGGTGTCTTATCCCAGGGGTCAGAGATGCCCCAGCCAGGAAACAGGATGTCTTATCCCAGGGGTCAGAGATGCCCCAGCCAGGAAACAGGATGTCTCACCCAGGGGTCAGAGATGCCCCAGCCAGGAAACAGGATGTCTTATCCCAGGGGTCAGAGATGCCCCTGCCAGGAAAAAGGATGTCTCACCCAGGGGTCAGAGATGCCCCAGCCAGGAAACAGGATGTCTCACCCAGGGGTCAGAGATGCCCCAGCCAGGAAACAGGATGTCTTATCCCAGGGGTCAGAGATGCCCCAGCCAGGAAACAGGATGTCTCACCCAGGGGTCAGAGATGCCCCAGCCAGGAAACAGGATGTCTTATCCCAGGAGTCAGAGATGCCCCAGCCAGGAAACAGGATGTCTCACCCAGGGGTCAGAGATGCCCCAGCCAGGAAACAGGAAGTCTTATCCCAGGGGTCAGAGATGCCCCAGCCAGGAAACTGAATGTTTTATCCCAGGGGTCAGAGATGCCCCAGCCAGGAAACAAGAGGTCTCACCCAGGAGTCAGAGATGCCCCAGCCAGGAAAAAGGATGTCTTATCCCAGGGGTCAGTTTGGCTTCTATCGAGGTGTCAGAAGATCCGCTATCCAGAGGCCAGGAGTGGGCCGTGCGTGCAGCAGGGTGCTGCGACTAAAGGTTAAGTGAGCCATGCGAACCAGGAAAGCTTGGCAACACAGTCAGAGGGACTGGTAAGAAGTGCAGCGGTGCTGTTGACTTTTCATGTTGATGGTGGAAACCCCTGCTTGGCAACTGATTTCTATGTGAATTGTCCATTCCATTTAATATAAGTGGGCTACCACGGCCAAAAATATGGTTTGGACTGGCGCAAGTCATTGGAAAAGCACCTACCACGTGAGCATGATCACTCCAACACCACAACACCGTAAAGCTGAACTGAGAGAAGAAAATATGGTCTAAATACAAGCCTATTCTTAATTGAATATTGGTATGTTTTGTGTATTTTTTCCATAATTGTGCAGTATTCTTACATAAAACTTTTTCTCTGTGCAGGAACTTCCAGTAATAAAGACCGGTCACTCTTTCTCTCTCTTCTTGTGCAGGGTGACTGATCTTGTCTCCACCTTCTCCTGTAGTTTTCTGCAGGCAGCCTGTAGTGAGTGGGGTCTCCTGGGCTCTTTGAACAGCTCTGCTCTCTACACAGGCAATGTACAGCACAGTGGCGATGTCACTACTACTTTTATAAGTTTATTTCTTGGTTTGCAAAGGCATTTTGCGCACACAAAATGTATTTGTCATTTGTGGTTATTGAGGAATATATTGTTATTAAAGAATGTGTGCTTAGGGTTTAACCTTAAATTGAGCTGGTCACATATTGCCCAAGAGTCCCCTACTTCTCCCTGTGGCAGCCGTAGGCAGTCTGCAGAGAGTGGTGCTGATAGTATGACGTCACCTTAGTCCTGGCCAACATACTGACGAAACCTTTAGGGGTATGTCCATGACACCTGGCTATCATTCCACCTAGTGACCTCCGAGCTGTGAGTCTGTGACAGACAGTGTAGAGAATAGCAGGTGAGTATTGTAGCAAACTATACTTTTTACATTTTGTAACATGCTAAGCTATTTTTTTTTTTTTTTAAAGATGTTTTAGGGTAAGAATTCCATGCCAATGTAACAGCAGCTGATGCCGATTATTAAGTGCTATTTTAACAGGGTTGTATATATTTATATAATTTTGGATAGAGATCTCAACCAAGGGGGGCATAGAGTTTGAGTAGTCATGGTGTTTTTGAGCGGCTTCCTTCCATATATGCTGCTTTTCATTTGCAGCCACAATGGGTGAATTGTGGGAATTATTAGTTGTTTCTACTCTGCAATTGAAATCCTCCATGGCTTGTCCCGAGCTTGTGCTTGGAAAGAAGCAGATTTTGGCTAAAAAGCTAGCAACACCGCCATAAAATGACTGCTTAGTATATTGCGAAATGGAAGTTAGTAGCAGTAGGGAGTGATGAGTACCTGTCTTACGACTCACTTTGTGTAGGGTACAGGACATATCAGCTCTGACAGTTAGAAGTTGCAAAAGACAAGATTTTAGAGTAATAATTGTAGGTATAGAAAATGGGGCCATGCTCTTCAAGCTAAAGCTTTTATATTTCTAAAAGAAGGATGAAAAGATACTGCAGGTATTGTAGACGGTGGGCACTATATATCTATAAAATTTGTTTCTTTTTCTTCTTTCATCTGGAACAACTCTTTAAATGCTATTAGGATATTGTAGTTCATTGACTTTGGTTGTACACCCCATGTCACGTCCACCACCACTATTTTCTCTGTGTTATCTCCCCCGTTGAAAGTGTCTCTCATTCTCTCACTTTTCCCAGACTTCAGCTGCACTACTCCTTGTTATCAGGCGTGGCGTGCCATCTTTTCTTCTCCAATCTACATCACCTAGCTCTCAAACTCAGTTTAGGATTGAACCAGATAGAGCGCCAAATATACATTGTTGAGAGCCTGAAGGCATTTTATAGGTTCTGTAAGAGACACCAGGAAAAATAAGCTGTAACACATTTTGGGAGCCAAACCATCCCTCTTCTTCAGGGCTTTAGCAATTCTCACAGTATCTGCTGGACTCGGCTAGGTAATTCTATCAGAGGAAGAAGAATGAGCAGTGGGTGGGTGCTTGTGTCAAACGACAGAGCAGCTTGCTCATTTTAGAGGACAGATGACTGAGCCCTCTGTAATTATCAGATTACAAATCATGCTTTAAGGGAAAAAAAAAAACAAAGCAGGACTCAAGCTATGGAAATCAGGGAATAGAACAAGCTTCCTGAAGAAGCTGGAGGGTCAAACTGCCTCCAGCTATGTTTCCCATCAGCAGGACCTATTGGGATTGTGAGATACAATATTCCACTAAAGCTGACCGTTCACCTACAGGCACATGATAGTGACGGCCACCTCTTCAACAAAAACTATTATAAAAATATATCTAAACATATTCAGTATTTGTTTAAATCTGCAGCTTGCATTAAAATAATACCAGGTGATCCTGCCATTAAGGGGCTTTTTCAGGTGCTGCATGTTTGAGGTTAAAAAAAGTCTCTGTCTCTGCCTTACATTTGTGCCCCTGCATTGTCACCATGTCACCCAGGCCTCCCATGGAGACTGCAAATAGCCGCACCAAGACACATTTCACAGTTAATGACCTCTTTTCTCACTATTAGGAAACCCAACTTGAGAAATGCCATGAAGCCATCACTGGAGTGCATGTAGACATGATGTGGCTAGAAAGAGGCTGTAGGAAATCAGCAGCAATGCGGGAATAGGAGATGATGCAAAAAATGTTTGATACGCAGTTTAGCGACCTTAATGTCATTCAGTTGACATTTAAATATACTTTAAGGCCTGGCTCCAAAAAAAAATCAAAAACCCACCATTGCAGTTGGGCTGTGCCTGCACTGCAAGGGTTTACTGCTTGTTTAGGTCTAGGAAAAAATGTTCCTTATAATTGTGATCATTGGGAATTCCCTCCTCCTTACAGATAGCTGAAAAGGTCCCTGGTGTTAGTATTTACTTATCTAGGAGGCAGAATTTCTCTTTGCTCAAGGAACCCCAAATTACCTCTGAAGGAACCCTACTTGAGAAGGACTGGGATAGGCACTTGGAGACACCATTGGTGAGCTTGTCCTTAAGTTGTTTGTTTTCAGACTCTTCCCACAAGGTGTCACTCTCTAGTGCCTGGACTACCACACATTTGGAGAATCCATTAGGGCAGTATGACAGCATCTTTTATCTGCCTAGTGGTCCAGTTGTATGGAGCCAGAAATTTTAGAAGCCAGCATGCAATTTAACTTTTGAAATCGCACATAATGGAAATGCTAATTATGGTAGATTTGGCCTTAGTACCTGGGAAGCTTGTGAACCATAGCTTGCAGAAAAAATCCAGGCATCTGAAAAATGTAATTGAACACACATGTTAAAGTCGAATTCAAGCCTAACACTAATTATTCTTAAAAATGCCCCATACCTATCCTGCCTACACTGTGCAATACTGCACTGTGTATACTTACCTTTCTTTGAACTGCTCCAAAGCTGCAGCTGCAAAGGAGAAGAGGGAGCACTGACAATGGCTGGCCCATAGGAGCCTATGGGTAACATCAGGGCTCCCGGAATTTCCAGTCATCGTCAAGTGCTTCATGACACAGGGGAGCCGGAGCTGCAGGATCACATTACTGGACCGGAGTGGAGTAAAAAAAAAGTATACAGATATCTTTTTATACAGGGTAGGCAAAATAGGTAGGATGAGGGGGTATTACTAATGTTTGGCTTGAATTCCAGTTTAAGGATCACCAAAAACCTAATTTTAGCTACGAGTGGTTTTCTGCTGGTCTGTATCACACAGTGGCTTCCTTTCATAGCAGGGATATCTCCTGACCGCAATTTCTGTCTTTGAAACATACACATTGAAGTCCTAGGCCCCATTCACACCTATGAAATTAAACGCACAATCATGTTCGACAAAAAGATCGCCATTCATTTCAATTCACATTTGCACTGCCAACTGTTGGGAAGGTGCATCAACATGCATTTTGGCTCCACGAGCTTCAGTAGCAGCACATATACTATGCATTTTTTGTGCATTTTAGCTCATGAGAACAAGCCCCCATCCCTAGCAAACTCTGCCCTATTCTACTTTCATTGGACAAATAAAAAAAGCACATCAACGTGTAGCGCCCCCAGAGTATAGGTGCGTTTTCTAGCAGGATTTTGGCTAGGAGAAGTAAATTTAGTCAGGCCTGACTGTAATGTGCAGGCCTGAATGTTTTTTTCTGGGCTGGGAGGAGTGGCTCAGGGAGGATTGGGTGGACTTAACAGATGAGGTCACCAGAACCTCCCTCTCTGTATCCAGAAACCTGAGATTGGTTTCTGGGCAGAAAGCTGGGAGATAGGTGGAGTCATCTGGAGTGTTCTAAGGAGCCCTAACCAATCCCCAAGCAGGATTGGCAGGGGGCAGGCCTGCTTAAATACTCAGAGCCAGCCCAATCTGGGAGGAATAGTGTTGGGTGGAAGTCTGGAGATGTAGCAGAGGCGCTGTGGTGCAGGCCCCTAACCAGGAGGTCGCCCCCAGTCTAGGGAGAGTGACCTTGGGGCCTGGGGGTTCAGGTGCAGCCAGGAAGGAGAGTGATTCCTTGAGCCTCACAGGAGGAACAGGAGAGCAGCGGAGGTGCTACAGGATGAGAGAGACTTTAAAGTATCCACCAGTGCAGTGAGTGACAGTCCCTGGGACTGGAGGAGAGAGTGCTGGAGCAGGCTGGGAGAGGAATGGTGGACAGTCTGTGCAAGCCTTGGGAGCCAGTCAAGGGAACGGAGAGTCACTGCCAGAGAGCAGGTTGATGGGACCTAGAGGAGGATGGGCTTGGAGTTGTAGTCAGTCAAAAGCCGGTTAGCACTCAAGTTTTTGCTGCACATTCAAGGGCCCGTGATCCCTGGCCTGTAATGGGTGTTCCTGAGGTCCTGCTGATGCAGAGTAGGCCTCGCCATGTACTAACCGCGGTGAAGAAAAAGGTATAGAGAAGCCTGATAAATTTCCCTTCACTATAGAAAAAAAAAAAACACAAGGGCGCACTGGCATAGCGCATTATCCTTGATAAATTTTAATCAATAAAAATCATAAAAACATACTCACAAACAGCTCATGTAACAAGCATTTACAATGCTGGAGTGGGTAACATCCGTTCAACCGTCTCCTGCTGGTAACCTGGATGGACTAGCTGACGCGTTTCAAGGCCGTAGCCGCTTCATAGAGGCTCTGATGAAGAGGCTACGGCCTTGCTAAAACCAAAATATAATTTTTTTCTTGGGTGGGCTAGTCCTTTAAATGGTTGCGGGTTGAAAAATATCAGCTTTGATTGACAGTTGATTCAGCATTCTATATATTGTTTAGGCGTTCTCCGAGCAATCCCCATCACATGGAATTTTCCGACCATACTTCTGTTAGATTTGTTTTAAAGATGGATGCTGCTTCAGAAATTCTGTCACCCTGCGATTTCCTTTGCTGTGACTGAGCCACAAAGAATGAAAGACATAATGGATAGAAGAGAGCCAGAGCTAGTTTGTCACATTACCTTCAGTTTGATCACACCATTCATCAGCATTCACATTTCATCTGTTGTGATTGAACAGGTTCGTGATGTTGTGTGATGGAGCTCTCCTGCCAACCATAGAGCTCAAAAATCTGGAGGACTCTGAGCACAGGGTTAACCCTTTTGAAAGCCAAGCACTCCCTCCCCCTTTGTTGCAGGCAGGGGGATATTGTAATGCATAATTTTAGGAAGGTATAGAAGACCCAAATGTAATTTACTTGCGTATTCCTCAATGTTAAGTTTTGAACAGGGACACACCCCAGCAACAATAACCCTCAACCCCTCTAGATAATTGCTGCAGCAATTCAAATCTTAATCTAGTCTAAATGACTCATATACTCACCTAAATCCATGGTCACATGATGTACTTGGTCCCAGATCATCTGTTTTCTTGACTGCACAGTGGGACGGTCCTTCTTTGGGTGTCCATGTTGACATGGACAATTCCCATTGGCAGACTATTGGTAAGGTCCCTACAGGTCCTAAAGACTGGAGTGGTGGCGGTTCACTCTCTCTTACAGGGAGTAGAAAACTAAGGGTTGGTGGATTTGGAGGAGGCAAATTTGTCCCTAGGTAGGGGAGTACAAACAGAAGCAGAGATGCTCCAGGTGAGCAATCACAGTTGCAACCACTGCAGGTTGTAATGAAGGTGCTAGCACAGCTGCAAATCAGCATTCATACTGGACAAGGGAGTGAAGCACTGTTGCCCAATACGACTTCACTTCACTGCCAGTGCTGAAAATTTAACAAATGAAGCTTCCTGATTGGATGAGAGAGCATAGAGATGACCTTATCCATTAACTGCTGCTCCTTCACTATCCAATCACAATGCTTATTTAGTTGAGCTGCTTTGCTGTATTGGTGAAAAGTATGTTTATCAGAGACTTTTACAGTGAACTGCAGGGGCATCTGCATTACAAAACTGGCTTATCAGAAGAAGAGGTGCTTTTGGCATTTTCATTTTACACATGTGTTTTAACCACCTATTTAGATGTTTGAAGATGAATATATACCAGGGTCGGACGGGAAGGTGGCCATCCATGTCCTTACCTTAGGACAGGGATCTCCAAACTAGGACCCTCCAGCTGTTGCGGAACTACACATCCCATGAGACATTGTAAAACTCTTGACATTCAAAGACATGACTAAGCATGGTGGGAATTGTAGTTCCTGAACAACTGGAGGGACTAATTTGGAGACCCCTGCCTTAGGAAGGGGTGCTGGATCCAGGGTAGGACTCCTGGAAGCTCCAGCTGCTGCAGCTTGCCGAGGGAAGAGCCGGGCCATTGCTTCTCTTTCCAGCCGAACAGGAAGTGGGTCCTGAGACCCAATTGGCCGGGAGTCCTAAGACTCCCGGCCAATCGGGTCTCAGGACCTGTTTCCCGATTGACTGGGAGGAGAAACAGAAAGACATTAGCGAATATTAATTTGCTAATGTCACACAACTGGGTCGTCTCACTTGAAGCCAATTAGAGCCTCAAGAAATAAACCCCATTGGAATCCATGCATCCAACACCCTGCATGTAGACCAGGGGCCGGACGCATGGATTAGGGGGGGCGACTCCACTGCGCCCCTAATGGAGTGGACGACACTGATATATACTAATGTTCTAAGCAAATCAAAAAAGCGATCACTGGTGGATCAGTTTAGAGCTGATTTGGCAGACATTCAGAAAGTTATATGCCACTTTCTGAATGTTGTTTTTTTTTTTTTATCCCCAATGCCCCCAATCCCTTGCTTGGCCACACCACACTCTGATTGTGCGCAGTCCTATTGACTTGAAAGGAGAATGGTTAGCGGCATCATGTATAACATTTTCTGAACCTTAAAGGGACCACTGTAATGTATACAGACATGTCCGTTGGCGGTAGGGGGTTGGTAAAAACGCTGGTTACGTGTGAGCTAGGCCTAAAAAGTGTTTCTTTTTTAGACATGCCTACTAGGCTAGATGATAATCTCTGGTTAATGTACATAGTATTAGGTTAGGTGCACTTGATGTTTTTTACTCTGGTGATTTATAATATAACCCTTCATATTGTGCAGCATACATTGTGCATCAGCTAGTTGCCAGGAGTGTCCAGGATGCATTGAAACTGGATATTGTTGAAAGCAACAGGCCCAAATACTGTGGAATATTTTCTTTTCAAACGGGTAGATAGCTGTTCATTTGACATGTGACTGAGTTTTGTGTTTCATCCAGGCTTCTTTAGAATTCTGTTTGTCAAGCATGATCATGAAATGTTCTGGATGGATTCCCAGTTTGCATCAGTATACTTGGCCAGAATGGACAGATCAGTCAGCTAGGCATGCAGAGAGATACCATGGGGCTAGTCCACTAATGACTACCCACATTACGGTCACCGTCACTGGTTGGCTACACTCTCAGCCACTAATGGATATCCATTATTCTTTGGAGGCCAACACATGTTGCAATCTCTGCCCAGTATAAGATAAAATGGAAAAACTGGAAAAAAATATGTTACATACACTATATTTACAAAAGTATTGAGACGCCTGCCTTTACACGCACATGAACTTTAATGGTATCCCAGACTTAGCCCATAGAATTCACTATTGAGTTGGACCACCCTTTGCAGCTACAACAGCTTCAAATCTTCTGGGAAGGCTGACCACAAGGTTTAGGAGTGTGTCTATGGGAATGTTTGACCATTCTTCCAGAAGCTCATTTGTGAAGTCAGGCACTGATGTGGATGAGAAGACCTGGCTCGCAGTCTCCACTCTAATTCATACCAAAGGTGTTCTATCAGGTTGAGGTCAGGCCAGTCAAGTTCCTCCACCCCAAACTCGCTCATCCATGTCTTTATGGACCTTGCTTTTTGTACTGGTGCACAGTCATGTTAGAACAGGAAGGGGACATCCCCAACTTGTTCCCACAAAGTTGGGAGCATGAAATTGTCCAAAATGTCTTGGTATGCTAACGCTTTAGGAGTTTCCTTCACTGACACCAAGGGGCCAGGCCCAACCCCTGAAAAACAACCCCACACCATATCACCCCCTACACCAAATGATTTGGACCCCAATAAGGCACAGATGGCAAAAAATAAACCCAACAGGGCTATTACCCTGCCTCACTTTATCCAAAATGAGAAAAAAGTTTTGCCTATAGGTCTACTTTAAGGTAAAATCTCCCTAATGGAAGATTTAACAGTGACGGCTGGTGCTCACTATTTTGGGGGGTGGCAAAAAATAACACCAACAAACCCCCCCCTGCGCGGGAGATTGGACAGCGGCGATCGAATACCCCCTGCGCGGGATACCGGCGGCAGCGATCCTAAGACTCCTTGGCTAATAAGGGCTTCCTGAATGGCCAGGAAGAGAATAATAGAAACAATAGCGAATGTTCATTCACTATTGTCACACAAGTGGGTGTGCTCTGCGCCCCAAGCCCACCCTTTTTTGAAGCCTATGGCTCTAATCACATGCCTAAAAAAAAACCCCCATCCATGCGTCCACTGCTCTGCATGTAGATTAGGTTGCCGGACACCTGCATGGGGGGGCGCACCCTTGCTTATATAACAGTGTAAATTTGCTGTCCCCTCAAAATAACTCAACACGCAGTCATTAATGTCTAAACCGCTGACTACAAAAGTGAGAACACCCCTAAGTGAAAATGTCCAAATTGGACCCAATTAGCCATTTTCTCTCCCCGGTATCATGTGGCTCGTTGGTGTTACGAGGTCTCAGGTGTGAATGGGGAGCAGGTGTGTTAAATTCGGTGTTATCGCTCTCACTCTCTCATACTGGTCACTGGACGTTCAACATGGCACCTCATAGCAAAGAACGTTCTGAGGATCTGAAAAAAAGAAATGTTGCTCTACATAAAGATGGCCTAGGCCGTAAGAAGATTGACAAGACCCTGAAACTGAGCTTTGTCTGCTACCTAAGCAGATTCAGTGGTTCTTTTCTTTTAAACCCTTTTGGCTATTTCTCTACATATTTGTTTTTGTTAGTGTCTCATGTCATTATTATTTTATGTGTTGTCCATGATGTGAATTACCACCCTTTTGGGTGCTTGTGTTTCTTGCTCTTTTTTTTTTAAATGTACAAATAAATATGAACATTTTATATATATCACCTTGTTCTTAGTGAGTCGGTCTCCTCATATAAAGTCCCAAGGGGGTTTTCTTGTGCTTCTACTTACGAAACTGAGCTACAGCACGGTGGCCAAGACTATATATCGGTTTAACAGGACAGGTTCCGCTTAGACCAGGCCTTGCTCATACAGCTTCAACAAGCTTTTATGATGTGTTTTTGAGGCTTCGGCGGTGCTTCTAAGAGGCTTCAGTAAGGCTTCAACAAGGCTTCAACAAGGCTTACACGAGGGTTCAGTGATGCACTTTTGAAGCCTTATTGAAGCTTGGTAAACGCCCTGTGTGTTTGTTGATATCTACGATTTCTCCAAAACAAAGCAAAGCTAAAGCTGAATTACAGCCTCGGAAAAGCTGCAGGTGCTTCAAGCGAGCTTCAAACGAGCTTTGTCATAGACTTCTATGGAGGCGTTGGAGAGGCTTTGAAGCCTGGCTAAAGCTACATGGGGCATAATTTTTGACGCAAAGCTGAAGCACAGCCAAGCCAACGCAAGGTGTAAACAGGACTGTACGCTAACCATTTTATTTAATGACAAGAGCTTTGACTGGCGTTAAGAGAGCTTTAACAATGCCTGTCTGATGCCCTGTTTTGCAGCAAGTGTAAAGGAGCCCTTATAGTTTAATCTTTTTTGCATTCATATTTTGTCTTCTAAATATTTCTAAGCTCCTTCTCACTTGATTCCATGTATCTCTTTACCTGCTTTAAATGCCAGTCATTCACACCAGTGGTTCTCAACCCTGTCCTGAAGTACCCCCAACAGGCCATGTTTGCAGGTTTTCCTTTATCTTGCACAGGTGCTTTAAATCAAAGTCAATGGCTTGGTATTTTGGACAGCTATTTTATCTAAGGGCCGGTTCACACTTGAGCGGCGCGACTTGCCAGGGCGAAGCAAGTCGCCCCGCTCGAGGCGATCTCAACGCGGCTTGTGAGGAGACTTCTATCATAGAAGTCAATGCAAGCCGCGCTGAGATCGCCCTGAAAATAGTGCAGGAACCATTTTTCTAAGGCAGAGCGAAGCGATTCGCTCCTATTAGTACGGTTCCATTGCACAGCATTGAGTCGAATTGTCAGGCGACTCAAGTCGCCTGACAATTCGCCTAGATGTGAACGGGCCGCGAAGTCGTGCCGCTCAAGTGTGAACCGGCCCTAAGAGAAAATCCCAAAACATGGCCTGTTGGGGGCACTTGAGGACAGGGTTGAGAACCACTGATTTACACAACACAATAGCTCTAAGAATTAGTTCACCTTTATAGAAGAAATGTAAAGGTGAACTAACACCTTATCCCCCCGGTCCCCACTGTACCTACCTCCGGGGGTGCTGAGCTGTCAGTGCAGCAGTTCAGGGAATTGAAATCCACGCTCTTCTTCCTCTCCTCTGTGTAGTGCTTCTGGGACAGACCAGAGCGATTCTGATTGGTCAGCACTGGCACAGTGAATCGCTCTAATCCGCCCAGGAAGCGCTGCACAGAGAAAAAGATTCTGTACATTGAATAAAAAAAAAAAAAAAACAGTTAAGATTTATAAACTTTCAAAACCTCTAAATAAATTTGGCCCAATACCCTTATGGCCTGGTCAGGAAGGGGGGTAAACCTTCCGGAGGTCAAGTGATTAAATGAGTGTGATGGGAAAAGCATGGCAGCTGCTTACACACATTTTATGGTATTTTTCACCCTCTAAACAAGTGGGCAGAAACAAGTAAAATAATTATAGGCCTGTCTAGCGCATGTGAGCTGGGATGTTTAGGTCTTTTTATTACTATACATCTGCAGGAAGCTCTTGCTGTGACTGTATATACTATGTTGTTGTATTTTCCACATCATTACCAGATGTTGCTTTGTCTTTTATCATATGGCCTTCCGAGTATGGCTTACCTATATTTAAGCACATCTTTTTAAAGCTGACTTATGCAAGAAATTATTTTATTATTTATTTTTATTTTTTTATTTTTTTTTCCCTTGTTATATTTATTGCTTTATTTATTTTTACTGACACACCTATTTAACATTCCGTATAGACGGCAGACAAAATACTGCAATTTTCTGAGTATGAAAGCAAAAGACAACACAGGATCCTCTGAAAATTTCTGACACATGCAGGTTGCTATTATGCCACTTTTTAATTATTATTTTTTTAACAGTAATATTTGAATTATTTTTATTTCACAGAACTGTAAAGGGGTTGTAAAGGCAGAATTTTTTTTTATCTTAAAGCGTAGCTCCACTTTTGTAAACAAAAAAAAAAATCCCCCTCTGGGTGATCTATGTGCATTGCAAGGGTTATAACAAACTTTGTTGCAGATTCCTACCTTTTGTTATTCTGAAGAAATCCCTCTGTGTTTCTCTGTGCCTCTGTACTGAGTCTAATGGGAGGGGTTTCGTAATTAACTGTCAGGTGTGCACCTGCTGGGCACTAATGATGAAAGCTGCTGGGCCTGCATCCCTTTAGACGTGTTCCTATTAAAAGTATATCTCCAAAAATGACATTTTTGTTGCTGCGGATGCCTGAAATCTGACTTGTATCTTAGGCAGACTTCTGGGAAAAATTGGTGAGCCAATCACAGCAGGAAATTATGTTTTTGGGGAGTGGTCCGTACACACTCTATGTACAGAACAACTCCAGGTAGCCATATTGCAATGCATTCTCAGAAAATTACATTGCGGATTGAAAAGGAAAGGTCATTTTTAATAACATTCAACGACAATATGATTAGTGTCGCAATTATATGTGCTATATTATATTTTCTTTATTTGCTATTTTTTTCCCCACAAAAGTGGACCTCTCAGCCCCCCTAAAACTTACCTGAGCCCCATCTCTATCCAGCGATGTCCACAGGTCCCTCTGTCACCCAGGACTCTCCCTCCTGATTAGCTGGACACAGCAGCGGCACTATTGGCTCCTGTTGCTGTCAATTAAAGTCAGTTAGCCAATCAGGATAGAGTGAGGGTGTGGCTGAACCACAGCTCCATGTCTGAATGAACACACAGAGCTGCAGCTTGGCTCGGGTGCCCCCATAGCAAGATGATTGCTGTGGGGGCACTCGACAGGAAGGCGGAGCCAGGAGCTCCAGCCAGGGACCCCTACAAGAGGAGGATCCGGGCTGCCCTGTGCAAATCTACTGCACAGAGCAGGTAAGTATAATATGTTTGTTATTTAAAAAAAACAAAAAACTTTACAATCACTTTAAGTACAAACAAGATATTTCTATGAAAATTATTTTCCTGAATTGGTGTCAGTTGAAAAGGTATAATTAAAGTGATACTAACCATGCACGGTTTAATTTACATTGCCCCTTCTATTTCTGTATGTGGATGATGATGGCACTGTCGTTATTTTAATAAAAAAAAAATCTAAGCACCTTTTTCCTAATCGATATACAGCTGTGACATGACCCAGCTCGTTCCCAGCCTGTCTGCAGGAAAACATAAGCAGGGGGAGCATCTAGTCCTGCTGGTGGTCACATGTTCAAAATAAAATAAAAAACAGCCTTTGGAATACAGAGTAAAAATAAATAATTAACATAGTTAAACTGTTTTAAATCATTATACAAATATATATTTGAAATCAAATCTTTATTATTTTTTGGGAATAACATGGTGTGGGTGGATTTCTGCAAGTCACAGGCTGAATCACGCCCCTCCCGCCCATGTCTTGGAATAAGAGGGAGGCAAAGTCTCCAACAATAAAAATTTAATATCCCACCCCCATTGTGTTTAGCTGGTTAGTGGGCATGGAGGAGGAGGGAGTGGGTTGTCATTTCCCACTGTGTATACACCCACATGTGTGACTCTATAGTCACATGAGCTGCTCAGATGTGATAGGGTGGAAATGCTCAGCCAGAAACTCACTGAACTTTGAGCATGTGCAGAGCTGCCAACACTGCTCTGCAAAATCCCTAGCTGAATTGGGGACATGAACAAAAGCGGGAGATAGAGAGCAAGCAGCAGGAGCAACCAGGTTTTCTTGCAGAATACAGAAAATGAATCTCATAGTGACTGAGTGAGTATGAACAGCAAGTAATACCCCATTTATCGATAGTTTTTTATGATGTGTGTTTAGTGACACTTTAAAGCGGAGTTCCGCCCACATATTTTTTTTTTCTTTTTGCTGGCATCCACCTAGTTAGTAGTCATTACAAATAAAGTAATTGATAGCTTTAAATCCAGGTAGTCTTCCTATTTATTTTGTACTTACATTGCTGAGTCTTTCTTTACTGGGAGTTCCCATCTTAACTGTGGGCATGTGAAGCCCACTCGCACCCTCCTCGAGTCTCTTCCTGGATAAGGTGCATGCTGGGTAATCTGCATGCACCTCTTGATCTCAAGTGTATGTCTCGTTGCCTTAACAATGGGCAGTGACAGACGAAGGTTATGGCAACATAGATAACATGTCTCTCCCCCTCAAAAAGATTTTACAGCTCAGGGATGCCCACTGACTCATGGGAAATGACGACTCACATCTCCCATGAGCCCAGGAGAGGCAGGAAGTGATGCGGAGTGCCGCGGCTCAGGAAGTGGAAGATTACAGGGACCACATAGCAACAGGGCACTTAGGGTGAGTATGAATTTATTTTTTTTCCAAAGGTGATTCATCATGCATAGAGGATTTGAAATATATAAAGATGTATTTGTGGGTGGAACTCCGCTTTAAGGTAAATTTTAGGTGTGCAATGAGCTTTATTGGATCCTAAGAGTGATAAAAAAACAGCATTTAAGTATCCTGGACCTGTTTTTGTGACAAAATTATTAGCCCTGTTATTTTACAATTTTTTTAACAAAAAAAAAGAAAGAAGGACTACAAAGCAAAATATGAAAAAATCAAGTACAAGAAAAAAGAGATGTCAAGAGCAGTAAACCCACCCTCTAAAGAAAGGGAAAAAAATACAAAGAACAGAACACGCCAAACAATACATCCTCTAAGGCCCCTTTCAAATGATCGGCCTGCTTTGGATCCGCTTGTCCATTTTTCAGGTGGATCCAAGCGGGCCACCTATTCACCTCTATGGGCAGGAGGATGTCAGCAGAGATGCGTCCACTAACACCCATCTGCCATCTGATTCGATGAGATCTGCTCAAAATAGACGTATGGGTATACGTTCGCCTTCCGTACAGCGGATCGGATCGGATGAAAAAAGACATGCAGTCCGTTTTCATCCGATCTGCCCTTAGAGAACAGCGGGGTGCCCTGACAGGTCCGTCCCTGCACAGTGAGCTGAGACGGACCTGTCATCTGCTGGCTCAGCGAGGATCAACGAACTGGCGGAGTCCACTGAGCGGATCCGCCCTGCGTGAAAGGGGCCTAAAGAAGAAAGAAAACATTTTTTTGGCTTCGTCTTTGAGCGTCAAAATAAGAATCTCGATTTTTTATTTTTTTTATTATTTTTTTCCTCTTTTTTTTTTACAAAAGAAAGAAGAAATCCGGGGAAAGTGCGTCCCGCCTAGGCGAGTCACCTGAGGCGGTCAAGCAACTAGGAGCGACTCGGTCGTCTACTGTCCAGGCAGAGTCGAGTGACACGTCCCTGCCTGGACAGTCCCGTGGGGCGACAAGAGATTCCCGTCTAGCCTACTTTTGC
>BLSH010214078.1:546064-557498 GCA_018402905.1 Glandirana rugosa | reverse complement strand
CTTTTTTTCTCTTCTTCCTTTTTTTCTCTACTTCCTTTTTTTTTCTCTTCTTCCTTTTTTTCTCTTCCTTTTTTTCTCTTCCTTTTTTTCTCTTCTTCCTTCATCTCTTTTTTTCCTTCTTCTCTTTTTTTCCTTCTCTTTTTTTCCTTCTCTTTTTTTCCTTCTTCTCTTTTTTTTCCTTCTTCTCTTTTTTTTCCTTCTTCTCTTTTTTTCCTTCTTCTCTTTTTTTTTCACAAATAACATAATCCACTGTGCAGTGACTGATTTCTCCTATATCTTTTACAGGTACATTTTAAAGATAGTTTTTCCTGCCTCTTTTTTTTTTGGACCCCAAACTCTTAGTACCATTTTCATGTCACCGGCCACAACCTAACCGCGTCATCTTTCTTCACAATCGCCTGTCAGGTGCTCTGCTCCCAGGTACAATTGACCTATAAACAGATCCAGTTGCATGTTTACTGATAGTGTAATTTAATCTTCTCTGACAGCGGCTGAAATTAGGCCCTTAAAACATTAAGCCAGTTTTTCCATGACATGTCAGAAGTTATTATAGGCTGTACATCATCTCCCTTTAGTAGTTTCTTAGGGACTGCGAACGCCATGTGATTTTCCTCTGCAGTAAAGGATTTCGTGCGTTAACCTCCACTACGCCAAACGCAGACCTGGCACTTTCTACAGCTCGTTAACCGTTCCCCGCGATGGCCGACAAAGCTTCTTTTAACTCACGAGATGCCAGAAAGGCCTACAAAGATAGCTTGGACCTCGCCGTGCTCCCGGCTTTGATCCTGCATGAAAAGTATCTACAATAGGACTCTGCGACAACTGCTTTTGTTCTGAATTTTGCACATCAAGGCATACCAGGCATGTCAGGTTTGTAAATGATGAAAACTATTCATCAGACGCCTAAAAGAGGCTTTTGGCAGTAAATTAATGATCGTGGCGGCACCGAGTATAACTATGCAGAGACTGCGGAGAGCTTTCATCTCAGCTGGGTCTCCAAGCTCAACAGAGGGCTTGTGATGTGTATGAAGGAAATGGTACGGAAGATGGCGAGGCCACCGTCACGGGAGGGGACTGGGAGAGGATGTATATCAATCTAAAGTAAAAGTGTGACATGTACAGACAGTGTGAGATTGGATGGAGAGATTGCCGTGGGAAAATGTACCTCTCCAGTCTCGATCATACATATTATTCTTGTCACAAAGGAAGTTCTCTGACCATAGAACAAACAAGAGGTCACAGGACTTTCAGAACTTTTAGACAAGAACTTCAACTGAGTTGACTTCTTTTATATTTAGCACCTTACAGTATCCTAAAATGTATGGCTGGGGAAACTTTTTTTTAAGATTACAGACCCTGTATGATTGCTCGAATTTCCCCCTTTGCCAGATTGGGAAAACCACCATCCTCACCAGTCTTATACCAGTACTTTATATATGGGATATCTAAGAACAGAACAGCTGAAAATCATAAGGACTTTAGCATATGTATTAAAGAGAGAATTGTGTGATGTACTCAAAAAATAAACATACCGTATCTCACATAAGTGAGTACACCCCTTACATTTTTGTAAATATTTTATTATATTTTTTCATGTGATAACACTGAAGAAATGATACTTTGCTACAATGTAAAGTAGTGAGTGTGCAGCTTGTATAACAGTGTAAATTTGCTGTCCTCTCAAAATAACTCAACACACAGCCATTAATATCTAAACCGCTGCCAACAAAAGTGAGTACACCCCTAAGTGAAAATGTCCAAATTGGGCCCAAAGTGTCAATATTTTGTGTGGCCACCATTATTTTCCAGCACTGCCTTGACCCTCTTGGGCATGGAGTTCACCAGAGCTTCACAGGTTGCCACTGGAGTCCTCTTCCACTCCTCCATGACGACATCCCGGAGCTGGTGGATGTTAGAGACCTTCTCTATCTTCCGTTTGAGGATTCCCCACAGATGCTCAATAGGGTTTAGGTCTGGAGACATGCTTGGCCAGTCCATCACATTTACCCTCGACTTCTTTAGCAAGGCAGAGGTCCTCTTGGAGGTGTGTTTGGGGCCGTTATCATGTTGGAATATTGCCCTGCGGGGACCATGCTCTGCTTCAGTATGTCTCAGTACATGTTGGCATTCATGTTTCCCTCAATGAACTGTAGCTCCCCAATGCCGACAGCACTCATGCAGCCCGAGACCATGACACTCCCACCACCATGCTTGACTGTAGACAAGACACACCTGTCTTTGTACTCCTCACCTGGTTGCCGCCACACACACTTGACACCATCAGAACCAAATAAGTTTATCTTGGTCTCATCAGACTACAGGATATGGTTCCAGTAATCCATGTCTTTAGTCTGCTTGTCTTTAGCAAACTGTTTGTGGGCTTTCTTGTGCATCATCTTTAGAAGAGGCTTCCTTCTGGGATGACACCCATGCAGACCAATTTGATGCAGTGTGCGGCATATGGTCTGAGCACTGACAGGCTGATCCCCCACCCCTTCAACCTCTGCAACAATTCTGGCAGCACTCATACGTCTATTTCCCAAAGACAACCTCTGGAAATGACGCTGAGCACGTGCACTCTACTTCTTTGGTTGACCATGGCGAGGCCTGTCCTGGGTGGAACCTGGCCTGTTAAACTCCTGCATGGTCTTGGCCACCATACTGCAGCTCAGTTTCAGGGTCTTGGCAATCTTCTTATAGCCTAGGCCATCTTTATGTGTAGAGCAAGAATTATTTTTTTCAGATCCTCAGAGAGTTCTTTGCCATGAAGTGCCATGTTGAACTTCCAGTGACCAGTATGAGAGAGTGAGAGCAATAACACCAAATTTAACACACCTGCTTCCCATTCACAACTGAGACCTTGTAACACTAACGAGCCAAATGACACCGGGAAGGAAAAATGGCTAATTGGGCCCAATGTGGACATTTTCACTTAGGGGTGTACTCACTTTTGTTGCCAGCGATTTAGACATTAATGGCTGTGTGTTGAGTTATTTTGATGGGGCAACAAATTTACACTGTTATACAAGCTATACACTCACTACTTTACATTGTAGCAAAGTGTCATTTCTTCAGTGTTATCACATGAAAAGATATAATAAAATTTTTACAAAAATGTGAGGGATGTACTCACTTTTGTGAGATATTGTACGTACTCATCTATGTGGCTGCAGCATCAATCCTTTACTGGCTCTAAGACCGAGAACTAAGCAATCAAATGACCCCTGATCACTCGATCTTCATTGAGCAGAGAGGGGTGACTGTCAGTTTCCAGCCCTCTGCTCTGCCCCTTCAGTGCCCACTGGAGTACCAGGCTGTGGAGGAAATCTAACCTGACAGCTTATTATTCTAAATAGGAAACCTTCATTTTTTTGCAAATATTAAAGATTCTAACTACCAGCAAGAATAAGTCCTTACATTAAAAGAACACCTGTCATTTCAGATCCATCATGGCAGCGCCTGTTAGCGGGCATCCACTTACCCGCTGCCGCCACATGCCTCACTTTGTTGTGTCACTGCCGCATCACCAGCTGTCCCATTAAAGTGAATGGGACTGTCGGTGAGTCAACAGCGGGTCAGAGGAGGAACCGCTGTGGGACAGAGATACCAAATGCTTTTTAAATATAATGATTTAAATCGAGTTGACTTAAATCAAATCCACCCTGTAAGAGGCTGAGCCACTGCCGGTCAGATATCTGGGTGGATCCTGACATTATTGTCAAGATGCATTCAGAAACTGTAATGCTCTTGTGTTTGTGCGATCAAAACAGGGAATTGAGATACAGTTACTGATAGTGTTGGCTCCACAAAGTACATTTAGGGGCAGTTCACACCACAAAAACGTACTCCAGATCCGTTCTGGATGCATGTCTGCATGCACGTTAACTAGGGTTGCCACCTCATCCCTTTAAAACAGAACACATATGAGTTACACAGGTCCTGTGGCTGATTAAGGTGGTAATTAAACTCACTTGGTGCCTTATCTGCATTAAATTAGCCTCAGAACCTGTGTAATTCATATGTGTTCGGGTTTAAAGAGATGAGGTGGCAACCCTTACCCTAATGTTAACATGTTTTTGTTGCGTTTTGGTGTGTTTTTGTTACTTTTTTATGTGTTTCTGGATGCATTCCAGTTGCTTTTTTTCCTCTTTTTTTGTTTCACTGTTCTGGGGTCCGGTGCATTTTTTATGCGTTCCATTGCATTTTTGATGTGTTTTACTGCGTTCCAGTACGATCCAGTGCAGGAGAAATGCAGCATGTTCCATTGTTTTTTTCTGAAACTGAACCCCCCTTGAACTGACGGCACTGGTGTAAACTATGCCAATGGAAACCATATAACCTACTTTCCATGTGTTTTTGGTGCATTATGGTGCATTTTTAATGCATTTTACCACATTCCAGTACAGTCCAGTGCAGGAAAAATACAGCATGTTCTCCTTTTTTTTTTTCTGGAGCTGGAACACCCTTGAACTGACTGCAGTGGTGTGAACTATGCCAGTGGAAACCATATAACCTACTTTCCATGCATTTTTGATGCAGAAAAAAAGCACTGGACTGCATGTGGTATGAATTGACTCTTAAAGCACAACTAAAGTCTCTACACTTACCATCCCATCGGTCCTGCGCCGGCATCTTCTTCTGAGTGCATATCTCTTCTGCAATAAAAGCCTTTAGTTCTGTTTTAAGAGGAGCTGGGATTTTCATTTCAATGGCAGAAATGCACAAAAGTCTTCAATTGAGCTGTCAGGCAAACAGGCCTCCCGCAACAGGTACCCAACTGAAACACCTACTTGTATGTCTATACCAGGGGTCTCCAAAATTTCTAAAGAAAGGGCCAGTTTACTGTCCTTCAGGCTTTACAGGGGCCGGACTGTGTCCAGTGGGAGTAAACAATGCCCCATCTTTGGTATTAGGGGGAGAAATAGTTGGTGTCAGTGGGAGGAATATTGCTTCATTTTTGTTATCAGTGGAAGGAGTCATGCCCCATTGTTGGTGTCAGAGACAGGAATTATGCCTCAAGGGCCAGATAAAGGCAAGCAAAGGGTCGCAAATTGTAGACCACTGGTGTATACTGATGTATTAAGGGCTTGTGTCAATGAGACCAAACATCATTGACCTGGATATTGGGGTAATAGACCATAATGATCTATAGTGATAATGGGCATTTTTGCACTGCTGGTACAACTATTTGAACAATAAAGGTAAAATTAAATATTTTTAATAGTATTCAGTTAAAACACAAAAAGTGACACATAATTGATTAAGAACAGTGGTCCATTGGGTGTAGTACATAGTGGCACAGACATTTTGTTATGATACAGAAGGTTTACAACGACATAGATGGATTGTGTCCCAACATGTTTCGCCCTATCGCAGCTTCTTCAGGGGACTAGTGGTAATAAACCTAAGTGAACCAGTCCCCAGGAGAAATGCCTGCACTATGTCAGCTCTCGTTGTTGACTAAACCTGTTTGATGAACACCACCAAACATAAAAAACAATTTAATTATTTTTTAGTATTCAAAGCAAACTCCCCCATCTGTCCATGTCTCTATGCTTTACTTTACTGATAAATCACTTTGAAAAACACTCCCCAAGCATTTCTGGCCGTGGCCATCTTGAGTAAGGGCAGATGATTCATGTTGTATTTACTTCCTGGAATCCATCTGCCCTTAGCTCAGGAATGCAGGTAGGAGGGCGTGCTTAGCTGAGAAAGCTCCTCCTCCCCTCCTGAAGACTCCTGGGGTGTATGACACCATTTGCCTTGGCATAGAAACCACAAAGTAACTGAAGAAATTAGGGATGCATTGATACCAGTTTTTTAAGACCAAGTACTCGCCGATACCAATTACCAATACCTATTTTAGGTGTCACGTGACACATGATTAAATTAGCTAATATATTAATCTAATATCAAATATATTTTATGTGGTTCTGTTTATTTTAGTATTATATTATATATGGTGTTTTGAACCACATCTGATTCGCATGACGTGCATTGAACCGGCTTTCTATGGCGCTGGTTCACATATTTGCGGGTCGGATGCAGTGCGATTTAAAAAAAGAGTTGGGTACTATTTGCAGTCCGGTTCAGGTGCGATTTCCAGTGTCATACACTTTAAAAATTTGCACTTAAACCACTGAACAAAATCGCACTCTTTTTATAAATCGCACTGAAACTAGCCCCGCACATATGTGAACCCGGACCTGGTATAAGTTTTAGTATCGGAACATTAGTACAAGTACTGTGTGAATGCTCAGATACACTGATACTAGTATCAGTGCAACGCTAGAAGAAATGGATAAAAAAGGTTTAAAGCAATAGTAAACCAAACTTAAAAAAAACCCCTGCAAGACAATGGCATAATGTGCTAGTATGCATTGCATACTAGCACATTTTGAAATACTTAGAAGGAAGCCCTCCAGCAGCTCACTGTTAGGGCTTACATCTTCACCTGGCCTTCCTTCGAGTGCTCCGGCCATTTGATTGGCCGAGCCGCGATGATGTCACTCCTACGCATGCACAAGGGAGTCACGGCATGGAGCTCTGAAGGGACCGCACGGGTATGCTGTCACTTCAGAGCGCATGTGCCAGTGACGTCACCGGCTGCATGCAGTGTGAATATCTCCTAAACAGTCAAACAAAATCTCCTGCACTCAAGAGCAGTGCAGTGGCGAAAGTTCTTATGGCTTTCAATGTAAGCCCAGGTCTTTCTGCCCTCCAAGGGTCAGGTGACACCCGATTAGGATCACTGTGAAAAAAAGAAAAGAGGGCTCACCTACCTTGCGCATTACCCAAGTAAAATTTATTAAAATTAAAAAGAAGGAAACATACTCACAAACATGGTGATAGTAAAAGCATATTAAAGTCCGCAATGGACAAAAAACAAACCAGGTCACCAAGACTGTGTCCAGCATGCCAGATGATCTTCTAAATGGCTGACGCGTTTCGAGGGGAGATTCCCCCCTTTCTCAGAGCCAATTCATATTGCTCAGATTCTGGTATAAGGATGTGGTCTGGTCTTAGACCACTCCCATCTCCACCCATCTAGGTGATGGCCTTTAGAACATGTGATGAGATCTACTTCCTATATTAATGTGACTATGTAGCAATATGAATTGGCTCTGAGGAAGGGGGATCTTCCCTCGAAATGCGTCAGCCATTTAGAAGGTCCCCTGGCATGCTGGGCACAGTCTTGGTGACCTGGTTGCTCTTTGTCCATTGCGGACTTTGATATGCTTTTAGTATCAGCATGTTTGTGAGTATGTTTCCTTCTTTTTAATTTTAATAAATATTACTTGGGTAATGCGCAAGGTTGGTGCACCCTCTTTGGTACGCAAATTTCAACCAGCTTACAGGTAAGTCTTATTATAGGTTTACCTGTAGATACAAGTAAAAAAGAAGACTTTACTATCACTTTAGCAAGTAAATATACTATACCTTTCTATCTATTTACTAATGCTAGCAGCATAAGGATTAAACATAGTCAATGTTGATTGAGAGAGTGAAGTCCACTGTTAAGACACTTGACAAACAGGAGCCATGCCTCCCATTCATTTTCAAGCTTGCTCTGGAAGAATGAAAGGGGCATTCCGATTCATCGCTAAGGGAAATAGATCTTCTTATTAAAGCACGTTGGTAAATGAAGCCCACTGTTAAAAACCAAGCTGCACTGAGTACATATATGACAACTTCCTCATTTTCCAGCAACCTCAACATGATCAGGAAGTTGTAGATGAGTCTCGGTAGCCAATTAACCATAGTAAACATGGAAATAAATGCCAAGCAAGAGATTAAAATCATGAAGCAGACCCCCAGTAACAGTGGGGGAGCTTAATAAACACATGCCGACTATACAGCAGGTGGTGATGAGCCGGAGTGAGTTACAATGTCTCTTTATTTCATAAGGTGGAAGAGGAGGAGAGAGGACGTGGCAAGAAATAATTCTCAATGGCTGCAAATTAAAACAATAGATGTTTTCTGCATAAAGGACTGAAGACGCTCGTTAAACAGAAAACAATGACAGGCAGAGAGAGAATCGAGGATGATGAATAGGGAAGTGTAGGCGCAGACGGGCAACAGTACAGCCCCATAAATACCCAAGAGACAGGCAGAGCATAAAATAAACGTAGAAGAGCTTCAGCACAACCGGGTGTAATTGATTATAACGAGCTGAACCCGAAGCTAGAGAGAGAATGGAATCTGTTTTCTGTCCCATTTACCACGCTTCCCAAACCTGCCTGGCAGCACTGCATGGATCATAAGTTATCCAGCCATAGTGTGACAGTCAGACACAAAGGTCTGATATTGCTACCGTTTGGCGGCGGGGGGGACGACGACTAAGGGGTGTCGTAGAAGAGACCCACCCCTCCATTCCACCATGGAGCCTTTGTCCCCGTCATCTAAAAAAGGGATTTGAACACTAAATTATGGCATGCAAATGAAATCCATTTGTATGTATTTAAGCGTTAACCTTGAATTTATTTTTTTGTCAAAGCACTTTGTATAAGCCAAAAATGGCTGACTTTTACCGCAGGAGCAAACTGGGCCCCCTTCTCCCACACGCACAACCAAATACGCTTTCACATGTCAATATACTGTCACATTCTGTGACAAATTCACCTATAGAAGACATTCCTGGGACGCAGTCCAGTGCTAGAAGCTGATAATTCAGGAAGTGCCACAGGCAAAGAATGGATGGGGCAGACATCTTGAAATATCTAATATATACAGTGTAATCATGTTGGCGGAATCTAGATAATCTTATTTTACGCTTGCATTACAGCAGATATACCGAATTATAGATAACAGTTTAGGACAGGAAGTATGGTAGGGGCATTTTAACTCCTCCATGATTATTCAATGAGGCAAAGAGCAACTTGTAAAGAACAGAAGCCCACAGTAACCAATCAAAATCTGTTAATACTACAGTAAACCTAAATCAAACCTGAATCATACCAAATGTCCTTATATCTCTTTACCTGCCTGCAGGTGCCTTGGTGGCTATAGTTAGCTGTGCTGTTCAGCACCAAGGATATTTAAATTCAAAAGACTTATGGTACACAAATTTCAACCAACTTTTTTGGTTGAGAGCCTGGCCTTGTTAAGCCACACTTTGGACCAGTGAAAGCTCTAATCATGGTGATGGTTCTCAACCAAGGGAGCTAGTTGCATTTTGCATATTAAGTTTGAGATTGCATATGAAGCTTAAGCTCATTGGCATTAAACTTGGGGTACAGGGCCCCTTAGTGCAGAGATAGGTGTGCCTTGGAAAAGTGTTGGACCCCAGAGTAGGCTGAGATACAGCAGTAAATATCCTACTGTCCCATAGGGTCCCTGAAGCAGTCTATAAAACATTAAAAGGATGGGGCACCATAAAGCTTGATTCAGTCCATTAAAAATTGTATTTTCCTCTGAAAAAAACAATGTATTTCAGGAGCTGAGAACTCACTCTTTATCAGCGCTTGTGTGTTGGCAGTGGGTTCAAGCTTGTACGGGACAACAGGCTGCTAGCCTGATGACTTGGATCTCATATTATGAATATCATTTTACAATTGTGGACCAGTTCAAATTTGAACGAATTGCCAGTACACAAGCCCTGATAAAGGGGGAGTTTTGAACCCCTAAAACACATTGGGTGTTTTGATTAGCATTTGATGAAAAATAAATTTGCCACTGCACTGAATCAAACATTGCGGGGCAGAGAGGACTTGCCAGCACCCAACGGTACAGTAAGCTTCAGATTGCATATATTGCATATGAAGCTTAAGCTACTTGGCATTAAACTTGGGGTTCAGGACCCCTTAGTGCAGAGATAGGTATGCCGTGGAGAAGTGTTGGACCCCAGAGTAGGCTGAGATACAGCAGTAAATATCCTACTTTCAGAGGCAGCTTTCTGTCAGCTGCCTATGGTCCCTGGAGTAGTCTATAACACATTAAAATTATGGGGAAAGCTTTATTCAGTCCATTAAAAATTGCCAATGTATTTCAGGAGCTCAGAATTCCCTCTTTATCAGGGCTTGTGTGCTGGCAGTGGGTTCAAACTTCTACTGGACAACTAGCTGCTTGTCTAGTGACCTGGATCTCATATTATCCATATTTTACAACTGTTGACTAGTTCAAATTTGAACAAATTGGCCGGTGCACGAACCCCAATGAAGGTTGAGTTTTGAGCCCCTAAAACATTTTGGATGTTTTAGGGGCTCACTGAATCAATCTTTGCGGAGCAGAGAGGACTTGCCGGCACTCAAAGATATGCCATACAAGTGGCCCTTCAAGAAGTTTGATATTGCTTTAGGTACACTTCAGAGTGATCCTGTGTGGTTTTAGTAGTTAATTGCTAGCATTGGTGATAAGCAGGCACCCTTAAATATCTTTGGAAGTGTTCTGGACCAGCCCATAGTTAACTTTCTAAGAAAAAGTTGATATTTGCTTGCCATAGCCATTAGTTTAGAGGCTCTGATTCCTCAGATTTTTTTTGTATTTGTCAGTCTTGGATGAGGTGGTGATCAATTAAAATTTTAATCGGGGTTATACTCTCCTAATTTCTCCATTAGGGAAATTTTCCTGTAACTTCCCATCCCTGGGAATCTCAAAGAACAAATGAGGGGATGTGGTCATCACTAGTACAGGGAGGCTAAGGGGGACATTTTCCAGTAGGGACACAAAGGGGGCAATAAAAGCCTTACAAATGATCTACCTCACTTTATCCTAAACATATTGAAACAGTTTGGCTGGTATACAGTAAGCCTTGAAAGGAAACGTGTCTGCTTCTCTTTTTATCTTACTTTAAGTCAAGAAATGTAACCTGTGCCGAAGGAACCTATATTTTTCCCAGGACAGATATACTGTATCATTGTCCATGAAACTGCATAGATGTGCTACATCCTGGAATTAAAACTGTTTTTTGGATGTCAGACACGTATATATTAAAGCAACCTGTAAGAAGGATAATTTTACTTTTAAGTGACTCTGTCATGAAAGGAGTATTGGTCTGCCGTTGATGCCATCCTTTGGAAAATACTAGATGCATGGCTGGGTCTGACTTCACTACTTTTGAATGCAAACACTAAAATAAACCACCAGCGCTAAAAGAGTTAGCCAGCCCACTAGTCAAATCGCGACCACCAAATAAAATCACAAACGTAAGTTTTCATCACTTCAGTCTGGGTCGGTACGTAGATCATAAAAGGTTTCCTACCGTAGTTGCCGTCTGGTTATGAGGAAAGTACTGTCTCAGTGAATTTTCATTTTAATAGGAAGAATGTCCAACGAAATTATATATGCACAGACTGTAGGTTTTTTGTCAAAATTAAGGTCCTACATCGTGTAGATACGTCAAAGTACCTGTTACTATGTCATATAGACAGGACCCTTTTTATATCCAAGGAAGCCGTGTCCAATGTAAAGAACTGAATTTCATTCTATTTTTCTC
>BLSH010214078.1:526882-543871 GCA_018402905.1 Glandirana rugosa | reverse complement strand
ACTATGTTACACTTTTACATTACAATTATCGTTGTTTCCTCCAAATTGTTTTTATTACGTAGTTACGTCGAGTAGTTACGGATAGTCCAATCGGAGTAGTCACGGGTAGTTACGTCGGCGTGTTCACGGGTTGTTACTCTTCAGTCTTAACTGAGCAGGACTTTACTAGGAAAGAATCCTAAAGTTCATTGGGGGTCTCATACAGGGGAGGGCTGGGCCAGGGGGCAGGGTGGCAATTGCCCCCCAGGCCACCCTAACTTACATTCAAAATGGCCAACGGCTGCTGCCCGCTCACACTTTTTTCTTCTTGTGGAGAAAGGAAGCAGGGGCGCAGCCACCAACTAACTGCAGGCAAAGGGGGGGGGGGGGGTTGGGGGCACCTGTGCTTATGGGCACTGGCGAGCCTACATTGATGGGCACTGATCAGGTTGCATTTGATAGGCACTGGTGAGGCTGCATTGTTGGGCACTTGTGCGGCTGCATTGATGGGCACTGATGAGGCTAACCTGATAGGCATTGATGAGCTGCATTGATGCATTATTTTTGTTAAACCTCCTTTGTTGCTATTAACATTACATTTTCACATTGTATCATATTTGTCTTGCTTCATAACATCAATATCTGTTCTACAACCAGGTGGGCATGGATGGTGAGCTTATTCAGTGGTTCAATGGGCCACCTGACTGGACTTGCCTCCCAGGCCTAAGGCTGCCAGCCCTCTCCTGGTCTCATACCTATTTTTCTCTTTATAGTCCTGTATCCTTGCATGTGGGGCCATGCCTCCCATTGAGCAACTGAGTTGGCTGTTTCGGGAATCACATAGGGAGACACCAACGTCGTAACAAGCAATGATGGGTGAAAAGGGGGTGAAATTGACCCTTAGAATGGCCCTGCTTGCGAGTTAGGATTTGTAAATAAATAAATAAAATAAATCCTTGCGCTCAACCAATAAGAACAAGTTCAGAGACGGGTAACAAAAATGGTGAAAGGTCTGGGGGGATAAAACATATCAAGAGCGACTTCAGGAACTTAATATGTACAGTCTGGAGGAAAGAAGGGAGAGGGGAGACATGATTGAAACCTTTAAATACATCAAGGGGGTGAATAAGGTTCAGGAGGGCAGTCTTTTCAACATGAAACCAAAATCAAGAACACAGGGACATGACCTCAAACTAACTGGGGGGAAGTTCAAAACTAATCTTAGAAAGTATTATTTTACTGAAAGGGTGGTTGATGATTGGAATAAACTACCAACAGAGGTTGTGAGACAGTCAACAGTAAATGGCTTCAAACATGCTTGGGATAAACATAAATCTATAGTCAGACAACAAGGTTAATGTAACAAAAAAAATAAATAAATAAAAAATAAATAAATAAAAAGGGGTAGACTCGATGGACTACTCAGTCTTTTTCTGCCGTCACTTTTCTATGTTTCTATGTAACCAAAAGGAGGTATTAGCATGGACTGCTGCAACTCAAGTAACCTGAATCCTGAGTCCACTAACAATACTACAAACAAAAAGTGCACTGTCCCTTTAAAAATGTGCAAATGAGCAAATATAAAAATGTCTGATTCCAATAATGTACACAATAATTATCAGTGTATAAAGTTCAAAGCAATCAAAAGCATTCATATACAGTAAAAATAAAAGTCCATAATAAATAGATGGTGACAAAGTGCTCAGTGCTGGTGAACACGTCCCACACGCAAGTGCTCCAATGCTCAAAGGTGCTCCCTACAAAATAAGCCGAAGGGCCTCTTACCAAATAGGTATGATCTTGAGTTATATAGATCAAAAGTGCATAGTCTCCATATCCAAGATGGACATTCTCACTGTCACAAGCCTTCAATAATTAAAGCTTCATCAATGGAATATATACAAGCCCCTTGAGATCAGAATGCCGCTCTCTGCATAGGCATATGCAAAGTACAAACAGGGAAAAGCCCCATAGCCCAGTTCTATTAAAAAAGGAGTTGCACTTACAAAAAATCAGGTAAAAACAAGCAGTAATGGAAAATCAATCTAGTCAACCCTGCCGGTCCGTGATGACATTACACCCTGACTCCGTCCAACGCGTTTCCCCACAAATGGTGTTTTCAGTGATTGGAGATCCAAATGATTTGTGACTGCTTGGAAATGTTTTAAAATAACTTGCTCTTAGAGAAAGGGGTGGCTGTGGCCCTTTGCCTGCCTTTATCTGCCCCTGGGGCACTATTCCACCAACTGACAGCAATGATGGGGCATTATTCCCCTTACTGACACCATCAATGAGACACTCTTCTTCCCATTGATACCAACAATGGGGCACTATTCCTCCCATTATAACCAATGATGGGGCACTGATGTCAGGGCATTTTCTACTCCCACTGGCCACAGTCCGCCCCCCCTAGAGCCTGAAGGACAGTAAACTGGCCCTTTGCTTAGAAAGTTTGGAGGCCTCTGTCTTAGAGAAAAGGCTGTACCCTTGCCTTCTCTCAAGGAGCTGTAATCTTGCATTGTTGTGTAACAGCCTTCATCACATCTTACATAGGAAGAAAGAGGGTGTGTCAGACCAGATCTGTTACTGAGTGCTGATTATTTAGAGCACTGGGTCCAATTTTTGAGCTATTGGACCAATCTCCCTCATTCAAAAGCCACACTTGTGAAATGCACTCTCTCTCTCTCCCCTGTTGGCTGAGCTCAGCATTGCTAAGGGGAGAGTAACAGGCACTGACAGGGGAGAAAGAGCACACTGCACATGCACATATTTGAGAAAGAGAGAACACTTGCTTCTTTGATGCTAGAGATGAGTGGTACAGAGCATCCTGGCAACTAGCCAAGATGGAGGAATACTAACAGTATGGGAGATTTTCAGACAGGCTTTGCGGATACAGAGATGAGCTAGGGGTGGTAAATGCATGTGATTGAGCTGCAGTTTTACCACCCCCCGACTGCCCACCAAAAAAGGGCATGCACCCACTCAGGGCTGTATACATGCTGCAGAGCAAGAGCAGCAACAATTAAGTTGCATGTCGAAAATGGTGCTGGCGATGCCACAACCAAACGTAACTTATCTGAGTGTATAGAGCTGCCCCACAATACATGCGGTTGTGATATGGTGGCTCAGCTATTTTATGGTTTAAACCAGGGGTGCCAAACTGGCGGCCCTCCAGCTGTTGCAGAACTACAAGTCCCATCATGCCTTTGCCTGTGGGAGCCTTACTTGTAACTGTCAGCCTTGCAAAGCCCCATGGGATTTGTAGTTCCGCAACAGCTGGAGGGCCGCCAGTTGGACACCTGTGGTTTAAACAGTATTACTTACTCGCTATCTGTCAAGGGCTAACGCTTGTGAGAACAAGCTCTTAAGCAGTTATAGCAACATTTTTTTTTCTTTTAAGCCACATGAATCAAAGTTGAGGATTTTACCCTTGTCGGTGTTATATGGTGTGTCCTATACCTCCCACCTTTTCTGGAAAGCTTAACCTGTTAAAGTGGAGACATAGCGAATTTACTGGCTGAATCAATAGGCAATAAAATGACCCAGGAGGCACTCACAAACACAAAAGCTACTATGTTAGTGCATTAGTGTGAAAAATGGCAGTTATATATATCTATATATATCGATATATATAATTTTTTATTTTTTCCATAGTTGCCGTTAAAGCCCAACTCCGGGCAAAAAAAAAAGTTTTACCACGAGTCAACTGCTCATTTTTTTAGGGGATCAAGAGAACGCTTATACTAACCCCTGATTCTCCATTCCACCAGCAAACAGTGATGCCCTACGATCCAGCTGTGGGCTGTTCCTGATGTCACATCCAGAGCAGGTCTATGGGCGTGATGACATCAGGAGGAGTCCACCGCGCAAGACCTTTAAACCATGGGGGGCCAAGAGCCACAGGTCTTGTGCGGGGAGGATCGGAGGCTTAGGTAAGTATATCTCTGTTCTCCAATCCCTTAGAAAAAAAAAACAAGCAGTTGACCCATGCAGTGCGGGCACAGCCCCATTGCATGGGAAAACTTTTTTTTGCCCGGAGTTGGGCTTTAAGTTGACCACTTCCATAAACATATCTAAAATACATTTAATAGTTACATTTTAAAGCATCCAAGGGTCAGCATACAAGTGCCAATACTATTGAAATCTAGCCTATGGGAGAGATGGCAGGTGGTTTGCAAACCCTGCAGGGAATCGCAATAAAACAATTCAAAGTCTCCGAAAAGAGCTCAAAAGTCACATATACAGTTTGGAAAATGTCCATATTCTTGCGGCGCGTACCATCAATTTAAACTGTTGTTTTATTTATTATTTATCACAGCTAGAGGGCAATACAATTAAATTTCACTTACACAACTAAAATGCTCCCGTGATACTCTGATTTACCACAGATGGATTGAATAATTGTGTCATTGGTAACCTTGGGCAAATGAGGTTTATGTTGTACGTCGAGGCGTTTTTATTTATACGCATCCGGCTCGAAATGAACTACGTGGCAGCGTCAGATGATCGGAGACAATGTCGTTTCAATGTCACGCAGCATGCACGGCTCCAGCCCAGCTGCTCCTGCGGCATCAGAGTGGTTAAAATGCCCGGCAGCCATGGAAAGAGAAAAAGAAATTGGTGCCCTTTCCAGCGTCCTTAACAGGAGCTTCGCCAGTGTTAACGAGGTGGCTGTAATTAGGACTGCTCTAATTAGAGGGAGGCCTATCCAGCACAATTAAAGCTGCAGGTCTCCTGTCGGGAAAGGAGCAGGGAGTGATGTGTGTGCTAAATGCAACTAATGAGGCCCCAGCAGCCTCCCGCGAATGTCAGAGCACCGGTAGCTTGACCTACTTCTGTCCCTATCAGTACTCATGAGAGAGAGACAGGAAGACAGACGATCTTGAGGTGCACAGACTTGTGGGCATTAGACATTAAAGAAACAGGGCAGATTCTGTGGTTAAGGCTGGAATTTCAGTTGCCAGACACCTGTCACGTAGATGCAACGCCAATGTAGGCCTATACCATAGTCCCAGGGCACCGTAGACTAGGCTGATTCTGTAGGACTCTTGCCCTTAGGGGCCATAATCCTCACTTAATTGTGGGCTTCTATAATGAGGAGAAAATCATAAATTAGGCATATAGTTAGCTTATAGTGGTTTTGCATTTCATTTCTATCTTTATTTTTTTCTGTTCTGGACTAAAAAAATAAAATCTGTTATTTGCAGGTAAAATATAGCATTGGAATATTTTTTATTCCTGTATCCAGGCAGCAGGCGATGCTTTATGCTGATGTCAGATGGGCTACAGATCACCAGCAGCAGAGTGCCTTCTGCTTACTTATGTGGAATTGTCCTCTTCAGTGCTACTGAACCTTGATCAGTAATGATGCTAGTGCCATCTTGCGGCCTCAGCTAACGAGGGAACAATTGCATTGGGACACAGGTAGCCTCAATCATGATCCTGACACTAGTGATTTGTCAGTAGTGGAAGAATTGCCTGACAACCTTAGGCTCCAGTTTTCATGTTTTCACTATCACCTTGGTTGCAAAAAAAACTATGGTTTACGGAGGCCAATAGCTCAAACTGAAGTTTACACATCCTAGTGAATGAGTCAGACTATCCCACCTATACTGTTAAGGGTTTCAATGTGAAACATTGTGTTTGTCTTTTTAGATAACAATTCTCCATTTTTAAAAGAACACCAATGAGCATGATGTAATTGAAGTTGTCCTCTATTGGGCTAATCATCATCAGTCTTTATACTTCTGCATGGGGTACTAGCTGCCAAGGTTCTTCCCATAGCATTTCCAGTTATACCCTACTGCATACAGGCAGGATCATTCTTTAAAGGCTTAGTTCACCTTTCTGACCATGTTTCATGTTGCATCCATAAGGGTGAAACTTTGATCGCTTTCCCCAACCTCTCCATTTTTAAACCCCCCCTCTACACCCCCACCCCACCTACCTGCATCATGGCGCCCCTGTCCCTGGAGCATTCTATTCATATTTGAATATATTGGACTGTCCGTTGCTCCACCGACACAGCCCCATTATCCATTCACTGGTGATTGTGAATAGGAAGACTACAAGTCTGATCTGCCTTTGCGACAGAGGAGCTCATAGATTGCGCTGGCACGAGTGTGGGGAAGTTTCCACATTGCAGTTTGTTTACTTCCTCTAGTCTTAAAATGGTAGATCCGTACCTTTGTATGGACCTGGGGCTAGGGTGAAAAAATGCAGGAACTTGTGCATTGCACCCACATTGCACTCACATTGCACCTACATTGCACCCACATTGCACCACATTGTACCCACACTGTACCCACATTGCACTCATCGCTGTTGTAGTGCCCTGCAGGCTTTTTTTTATTGGTGCTGTGACCCAACTGCCTGTTAGAGGGTGGATACGTCTGCTCTTTGTGGTCCTACTGTATGTAGAAATGTAGCCACCTTCTCTTGCTCACAAGGTAGACTAGGGATTATGGACCATATTATGTGTAGTGTGCCTAGAGCAGAGCACAGGACAACAACTAGAGTGCACTTCTTGGTTTCAAGGGGAAAAAGAGCCAGAGAGTGGTGGCTTCCATCAGAAGCTCCCCACATGAAAGGAGGCATGCCAGGGTTTAAATCCGAGCTTAAAAATACATTGAAAACTATTTAAGAGTTTATAGGGTCTATCATTTTGTACTCTAGGTTTCAAATTTTATTACCAGGATAAATAAAACAAGGATTCTGATTGGCTTCTTGGGGTAACAACTTACAATTTTGTGGTCATTCTTTTAACCAGATTTTTTTTTATTCAGCCCTAGAAGCGAAATGTTCTCTTATGATTGAAGGCTTGTATAATTTTCCAGACATTCGATTGATCCGATAATTGCAAAATCCGTGCTTGGCCGAGAAGAGTAAATGGTGGACACCAGGAGTTCTTGCTGTAAAGAAGGCGCTCTTGATTGTGGGCAAAGACAACAAAGTCCTATAAATTATTTTTCGTGGCAGGAGCCTGCTCCTGGGGAACAGAACAGTTCATAAGCACTTTCACAATCAGGCTGGGTGAATTGTACAGACCACTATATTGAATTATTTCACCAACAAATCTGTCACTCTGTCGGAAACTGTCAACGTTGCAGGGCTTAATAAACCCAGAGAAACCTCTGGTTACTGCATTATGTGTTTTCATACCTGCTGTGGGTCTTGTACACAAGCTCTGCTCAATTCTTTCCCTTCTCTGCCTTATTTCTCCATAATAATAATGTACACTGATGTAGTATAAATCTGAAAGGAGGGAGATATTATTTTACAAGGGCATGGTTTGGGAACAGTGTCACAACAGGGAACATTTTTTTAACAAAATATTCTTGATTATTAAAATTTGAGTGCGTTTTGAGAAGATGGCAATGTTTAGCACTGCTATCAGATGTTTGCAGCTATCTGCGACTCTTAGTGAGATCTTCCCTCGCTTCCTGTCATGGTGACAACCATTTTAGCAGGCAGGACGGGGAAATCTCTAACAGGAGCACAGACAGAAATAATACAAACATATATTTTTTTAAAGCAGAACTTAAAGTGATTTTCAACCTGTGACAACCACTTTAACCTACAGGTAAGCCTAGAATAAGGCTTATCTGTAGGTGCCCTGCATATGTCCCAAACCTGCACGGTTTAGGAGATATGTAGTGTTTTGCATGTGCCGTCGTCGAGCGGCCTCCGTGCCGTTCCTCCACTGACCCTATGCCGTGACTGGCGGCTCCCGCACACATGCGCGGGAGTGACGTCACGTGACCCCGGCCAGTCACAGAGCCGGAGTCGTGGCCCTGGAAGGAAAAAGGGCAGAAGATGGATGTGGCCTGAAGCGAGGACATCGCCGGACGTTGCAGGCTTCGTTTTCAGGTAAGTGGCACATAATGGGCTACTATTTGATGGATAGTAGCCTATTATGCTTCTACTTTACAGTGCACTGTAGAGAAAGTAAACCCCATCTGGGTTTACTTCCTCTTTAAAGTGATTGTAAGGGAAAGGAAATGGTTTTGCACATAGCAGCCCCAATCTTCTTTTTGGGATTACAGCCAGCGGTCCTGTTTCCTCCCCCCTGCCGAGAGCCCCCAATAGCAAACCTCTTGCTATGGGGGCACTAGAGCAGGCACGCTCCAGAGTCCCGCTCTAGTGTGTCCATTCACACACACAGCGCGGCTCGGCCCCACCCTAGCTCTCTCCTCATTGGCTCACTGGCTGTGATTGACAGAAGCAGGAGCCAATGGCTCCCTCTACTGTGTGAGCCAATGAGGAGAGAGAGAGATCCTGGGGAGCATAGAATGCATTACGTTAAAAAATATTGAGCCTTTAGAACCATTTTAACTGTATCTGAACACCCCAGACTGAAAACACTATTTATTTCATTTTTAATATTCAAGGTGAACTTAACCATCCATCCATGTCTCCACGCTTTACTTTGTTGAAAAATCAATTTGAAAAACAGCCCCCTAGCATTTTTAGCTATGTCCATCCAGGGCAAATGATTAATGTAGCATTTACTTCCTGAAACCTATCTGGCTTTAGCTCAGGCATACAGACAGGAGGGTGTGCTTCGTGGAGAAATTTCCTCCTCAGACGAAAGAAAAAAAAAAATGCCCAGGAATACTTCTGGGATGTATGACATCATTTTGGCCTAAGCCAGAAATCAGGAAGCAACTGATGAAATGTAAAAAAGCAAGTAAATGTAACTAAGTTTAATGAAGGTTGTGCTCCAGAGGCACAGTAAGATCTGAGTTGGGGTGCCAGGGACACAGCACAAGTTAATGCATTGGTCCAGATTTGTTTAGAGGGAAACACATTTTGAGATACTTTTTCTGTCGGTTGCTCATTATCATTCTCATTATGCTTGGTTTTTGATTGTGGTCTCAAGGTTTATTTTGATGCAGAAATGCTTTGTACAATTCTATGTGTTTTTTAAAATAAAAATTTATTGAAAGTAAAAAAAATAAAAGTAAATATAATATAACGCAATATCTATTTACTAAGGCTAGTAGCATAAGCATTAAAAATTGATAATATTTTTGAGAGTGTTTAGTTCCGCTTTAAGTAGAATTGGGAAATACTTGAAACCCTTTCATTCTTTTTTGTTGTTGCTGGTGTTCCTGTTACAGATGTCTACTTTACTTCCCATCTGGTAAAATCATTGTAACCAGAGCAAACATAGGAGAAAGTAAAGGAAAATATCTCCAATAGAGCATCAGATAGCAGGAAAAACCCCTACTGGGGTCTAAAGATGGCCATACAAAGGTTCATACAGAAATTCAGAAAAATATGTTGTCAGATCTTTGATCCAGGGAATATCTGATTGCCTTAAGGCAAAATGTGGCCACTTGTTTGTCTTTATCCAGCCCTTGGGGCACTATTCCTTCCAGTGATATGAGACAGTATTCCTCCCACTAACACTGTTCATTCCCCTGAAGCCAAATATGGGGCACTATTCATCCCACTAATACTACTGCCACTGGCCATAGTCTGGGCTCCATTAAGGCACCATTTACACGGGACACTGTTTCAACCTCCCCTGAACGTTTTATCTTGACAGCTAGAGACCGGCATCTAAAGCACCCGTTTTACATGTTGCGTTTTTGAAATTTTTTTTTTTTAAATGGAACCGCCTGTAAACGAAATGGTCTTAGATGTGAGTTACCGCGTTTATGCGCATTTAGCAGCGTTTACAAGCTGTTTGGCATTTCAAATGCCTCTGAACTAGCGTCTGAACCCATTTTTTTGCGTTCCAAAAAAAGCCTCTAAACTCAACTGCCTGAAAACTACCTTAAACGACCCTGTGTAAATGTACTGATAAGAGAGTTCAGGGACAGCTGAAAAAACACCCAAATGCCTCTAAACGTCCGTTTACCAGCAGCAGTGTAAATGAGGCCTTAGTCTCAAGGATGGTAAACTTTGTTTAGAAAGTTTGGAGACCTCGGCCTTGAATCTGGAAGGATTTGTTTTCCGTTGTACAAGTAAATTGTACCATTCTTTTAGGATTTTGGCCTTCCTCTGGATCAACTGTAGGTACTGTAGTTCTTTATTAGTGTGTTTTTTTTGCTTGTCGTTTTTTGTTGGTTAAACTAGCTGGACTTGTGTGTCTTTTTTTCGACCTGAGTAACCAAATAAAAACATTCTTTATTGCCGTGATCAGGTCAACTAATTTTGTTTGAAACCCCTAAAATTTAGTTCAGGCCTGCTACTTGAGCAGAAACCCAGACTTATTAAACAGGTTTCATTTCAATATGTACATTTTTTCCAGAACAAAAAACACATTCGTAGTTACAATTTAGTTTGAGAAAAAAAAATCCACCCTGCTTCTCCAAATTTCTTACCGCTTGGGGTTTCCTTTGATACAGAAAATGTGATGAGACACAAGTAAACTGGTATAGGAGGGAAGGATAGAGATAGATGGTATTACACATTGCTTGTCATAGAAGAGCAATGTGTAAGGACTGTACATTCACAAGCCAAGTTCTGGATAAATCTTTATGCATTCTGCATCTGCTTCCTTTGCTATTCTAAGTATAGGTTTCACACATTTCCAGTGAATGGTCCTGACATCATTGCCTGAAGGCATTCTCCTTAGACCTCATCACCTGATGGCTCCAGCACATCCCTAATGGCCTAACGTTGGCATCTGTCAGACTGAGTAAAGCCCATAGTCAGACATTTCAATTGGACAGAGAAGGATACAGTTTTAAGAATTGTATTTTTTTGCTAAGTTTACTTGGGTCAGCCCGTGTTTTGTCATGTTCAGAGGAGGTAGCTTCATAACCAGTATCAAAGCAGGCCACAAAGTCCCTAGGACACCTAGGAATAGGGATTATCAATGCAGGATTCCTTTCTGTAAAACTTTGTTATGGCTCTTTTAAGCCATTTGCAGGAGTGAGCTTACTGTTGCCGTTTTCCTGCCTCCGATTTTTGGCTACTCAGCTTTTTGAGCTTGTGCCTATAGGCGACAGAGGCAATGAGCGACCTTTCCTGCTTATATCTATCATCTACCAATTTTTTTTCTACCTTTGGTAGAAATGCAGTCATATTATTACATAATCTTATTTGCACATTGTTAAACAAGATATTCTACTAACACGATTCCCAATGTGAGTTGGTGGTTTTAGCACCAAAGCTTGTGTGCCTAAAGGATCCAGCAATGTACATTTGGCCTAGTGGATGTTGGAAGCCTTTTCAAAAGGGCCTAGAAAGGATATTTGTTTACCTGATCCTCTGCATTTATAGGTCATTCCCTGGGGCACATTCTGCCCCATCCTCCAGCAGTCTAAAGTTCTGACATCTTCAAGACTAATGCATTGGCCCATAGTCCTTAGATGTAATGACACAGAGGGACAGTGCACCGTTGGACCATAGGGGAGTGACATTTGCCAGGGTAGTGAAAGATTGGGTAAGTAAAAATGTTTAACTCTTCCCTACAATAAGTGAACAGTTAACCCTTGCAATGCAGGCAAAGCCGCCACTGCCAACATCTCAGAAGCCAATGTGAGGATTTTTAATGTGTTTAAAAGCTGACGTTTAATCTGCTTATATTTTGCCCTACCAGGTTCCCCCACCCTGATGAATAAGCCAAAATTCAAGCTGTTGGTGGCTCTGCCAGCACCACTTGGCTCAACAAAAGTAGGGTGGAAAATTGCAGGCCGAACAGTGAATGCATCCAGTTAGATAAAAATTAGATGATATAATGTAAACAAACTTGTTGTTTTATCTTTAGTTCTCTACTGGGTCCTGTAGCCCAGAGAATTTCTAGAGCTTTGAGTTGGATAAAGCCTCTATTTCTAGGTCCACATCTTACTAGATAGCCAGACCTAACTATTAGTCTCAGCTGTCCACAGACCTTTATATTTGTCAGCTGACTGATGCTCAGGACTTTCTTTGTTCCGTGGGAGCCTGCTGCTGGGTGAAAAGGCCGAGCGCTGGCAGAACACTAAAACCGTTTGGAACAGAGGTTAGTTAGTGGACAAGTGAATGTTTTGTTTTGATGTTGTTGAACTTGCTGAACAAAGCCCTCCTGCATTAACCACTTGCCGAATGCCCCACGTATATGTACTGCGGGGCGGCAGCTCTCCTGCATGAAAACACATACACATATATGTATATGTAGACGTGTGCTGCCGGCGACCAGCTCCCGCTTTGATTGGACACAGTGGGAGACAGTCAGCGGGTCCGACCGGGACCTGCCGATCCTTCCCGAAAGAGGCAGAACAGCGGTCTGCCTATGTAAACAAGGCAGATTGCCGTTCTGCTAGTAGGGGAGATGAAGATCCTGTGTTTCTGATAAGCAGGAACATGGATCTCTGTCTTCTCACAGCTAAAGCACCCCCCCCCCCACCCACAGTTGGAAAGCACTCCCTAAAAGCATATTTAACCCTTTGATTGCCCCTGATGTTAACCCCTTCCCTGCCAGTGTCATTAAAACAGTGACAGTGCATTTTTTTGTCACTGGTCCCCAAAAAGTGTCACTATGGGGTTGATTTACTAAAGCTTGAAAGTGCAAAATTTGGTGCAGCTCCACACAGAAACCAATCAGTTTCAAGGTTTTATTGTCAAAGCTTGATTGAACAACCTGAGGTTAGAAGCTGATAGGCTGGCATGCACAGCTGCACCGGGTTTTGCACTCTTCAGCTTTAGTACATCAACCTTTTTATGTCAGATTTATCCGCCGCAATGTCATAGTCCCACTAAAAATCGCTGATCGCTGTCATTAATAGTAAAAAACATTAAATATTCCCTAAAAATATTGCATAGTTAGTAGACGCTATAACTTTTGCACAAACCAATCAATATATGCTTATTGGGATTTTTTTACCAAAAATGTAGTAGAATACATATTGGCTTAAACTGATGAAGAAATTCGATTTTTTACATTTTTTTATTGGATGCATTTTATAGCAGAAAGTAAAAAGTATTGTTTTTTTTTTTCAAAATCGTTGCTCTTTTTTTGTTTATAGCACAAAAAATAAAAACCTCAGAGGGGATCAAATACCACCAAAAGAAAGCTCTATTTGTGGGAAAAATGGACATCTATTTCATTTGGGTACAGCGTTGCACGACCGTGCAATTGTCAGTTAAGCCCCTTTCACACTGGAGCGTTATTACAGCGGTAAAGCGCTAAAATTACCACTGTAATAACACTCTAAATATTATTTTCATGCATCTCTATAGATGCTTTCAGACTGAGGCGTTGCGCTAGCGCAGCGCTTCAGAAAATCATGCAAGCATGATTTTTCAGGAATGTGGGGAGCGGTGTATTCACCGCTCCTCCACCGCTCCTGCCATTAAATTCAATGGGCAGCGCTCCCGTAGCGGCTGTACACCGCTCCGGGAGCGCCGAGCGCCGGCACTTTTAACCCCTGTTTAACCCGTTGTGGGGGGGTTAAAAGTGCCCCGCACCTCCCTGCATAGCGGCGCCGTAGCGCCTCTATAACAGCGCTAAATCCCCGCTGAGACTAGCGGGGATTTACCGCTACCGCCCGCCAGCCCCAGTGTGAAAGGGGCCTTAAAGTAATGCAGTGCTGTATCACAAAAAAATGGCCTGGTCATGATGGGGGGTAAACCTTCCGGGGCTGAAGTGGTTAAACCTGTGTTTGTTTGATGCTTTGCTGAATGAAAGGGTAGGATAAACCTGCATAGACCCTTCCATGATGTCCCTGTTTCTTGCATGGTTACCACTGCCAATACTAGTTGAGCCTGCCCCTTATGTTTCAGCTATTGTGCTCTGTAAACAACAAAGGAGCAAAGAAGAATCTGGAAAACATATGGACAGGATCTGATAGCCTCACCAGTTGGCTGCATATGATTATACAAAATCTTCATATGTAGCATGAGCTTATTTTATCTCTAGTGTGGTCCAGTATGCTATATACTGGCAGTCTGTTATTGTAAATGGGCTGCCAACCCAGAACAGCGAATCTTAAAAAGGCACAATAGTGTGCTGTGGTGCCCTGGGTAGGTTGCAGTGCTGCTAAAACGCACATATTATAAGAGCTCATATATACAGTATATGTGAAATCTGACTTATTGGATGTTTGTGACTGCTAACTCTGGTTTTTAATTTTGGTACATTACTTTTGAACCAAAGGTGGTCATAATGCCCTCTTGAAAGCCTACTGTACCTCTTCAGTCAGATGGCAGCCTTATTTTCCCTGAAATGTGAAAATTGTCAGTGAGTGATGTTCACGTCTTTGTGCCATTAATAAAGTTGGCCAGGACAGAATAGCGCCTGTCTTACTTGACATCACACCTCTGATTATTCAGCAGCTTTTGTCAGCTGCTTCATGACTGGGTTTGCGGCGGCCATTTTGTGCCTGTTCTTTATTGAAGTTGGATGTGTTAAAGTTGTAGCTTTTCGGAGAAGTGCTAATCCCCCCGCATTCAAGGGACTAATAGTACATAGATTAACCTCTTCCCTGTCAGAATATTAAGATGCAGAGAAGTAATCCTCTCCAGCTGACATAACAGGAGAGCTCAGAAATCTGGCAGGAAATTGTGCCCTTCTTCTGTGTAAAAAAGCACCTGATGTAAATGCTTTATCACTAGAACAAATAAAGCTGTTTCTGTGGTGTGAAAAACAGGAAATACATATTTTTTAGGAAAATACATATACTGCATTTGCTGGCTGCCTTTCAAGCCTTCTTCACATGGGCTTTGAAATGCATACCTTGTGTCAGGGCCATGTTTACCCACACAGGGATACATAGGTGTTTGGTGCATCCCCGTGCAGGCCATCCCATACATGTCTGTTAGGATGCAATGGCTGCACAGACACAGTCGCTGCTCCCAATATGACATCTGTGTGGGTGCACAGCCCTGAATGAAAACAGTGTCCCTGGGGGTGTGGTAGGGCCATGCACCTGCACCCACACTGATATCAAATTGGGAGCAGCAACTGTGTCCGTGCCACCACTGCTTCCCAAGTGACTTCAATGGCACTGCCCTCACGGGGATGCATGGAACACCTGTGCATCCACATGCGGGTAAACACTACCCTAGCACAGGGAATGCATTGATATGCCCCCGCATCCAATTCGCAATAGCAGGAGAATTTGACGTGCTCTCTATGGAGCAGATTCACATATCTCCGGCTAAAATCGAACCTGAAACGGTGAACCTGGATGCATCGGACATCTGCTGGAGCCACATGCGGTGATGATGTGGCATGGTGCCATTGAAGCTTATGTACATGTACTTCTTTGAGCATAGCATAGGGTGCAGGGCAACTGAGCGTACAAGTGTGAGCAAGGACAATTTGAAACAATGGGACTCTGCACGTCAGGCGTAGGGAAACAAACTCAAGTGCAGCTGATATCCTCTGTGTCAGCCAGCCTTAGCTGCAAGGGAGAAGAGAGAGAACTCAATAGCGGCTGGTAATTCCAGGGAGTTGTGACGTCACCCATAGGTTCCTATGACTCATCCATTGTCAACGCATCCTCCTCTCCCCTGCTGCCTCCGCTGGCTGATGCAGGGGAGCCAGATCATGTGACTGGACTCAGTGGCGCAGCTAGCACATCTGGCACCCGGGGCTGGACTTTTTTTGCACACCCCAAGAAAAATGGTATGTGGCAATAAAGTGGCGCCACGCCAAAACTGTGGGTGTGGTCAGATTGCATCAACAGTGGGAAGGGCTTAAATGGCAATATGATTTAGTGACTGTGCCAAAGAAAGTATGTAACAGACAGTACAAAGCTCAGTATACTCATTTGAATAAAATAAAACTGTTCTACTGCATATCCTTTACTACACACAACTAACCTTAAAGCGATATCAGTCTTGTTTTTTTTTTCTAAATAATAAACATGTTATACTTACCTGCTCTGTGTGGTTTTGCACAGAGAAGATCAGACACTCCTCTTTTTGTGTCCCTTGCCAGCACCCCTTGGCCCCTCCCTCTTTCTGGGTGCCCCAACAGCAAGCAGCTTGCTATGGGGGCACCTAAGCAGGCACGCTCCCAAGCCGTGGCTCTCTGTGTCAATTCACACACAGAGCCATGGCTCGCCTCCACTCCCTTTGTCTTCTGATTGGCTCACTGGCTGCCAAAAGCCAATCAGAAGGGTGAGTCTCCTGACAGCCAAGGCACTCGTGGACATCGCTGGATCGAGAGGTGGCTTGGGTAACAATTAGGTGGAGCTGGGGGAGCTGCTGAATACAGAAGGTTTAGAAGGCATGAAGAAAATCGTGTGCCTTTACAACCACTTTAACAAAGAATGTGCTGTCCTTAGAATGCAGTAGTCACGAGTAAGAAATGTAAAAAACAGTAAGGGGAGTTTATCAAAACTGGTGCAGTCAGAATTTGGAACAGCTGTGCATGGCAACCAATCAGCTTCTATCTTCAGATTGTTCAGCTTTAAAAATGAAAGCTATGAGCTGATTGGTTGCCATGCATAGCTGTTCCAAATTCTGTCTGCTCTAGTTTTGATAAATTCCTCTAAGGGCTCATTCAGACAGGTGCTGAGACAGGTCCTGTATGCTGTGCCACTTTTTGCTGCATCTGCATCAACCAGAGAGCTTCACCTATGAAAGTGGATGCACAGATCTGAATGCAGACACTGTGGGTTCGGATACATGCATCCCTTCCTGTCTGCATGTCAAATTTTGATACTATGTCCATGCAGCTGCTGCATCCCAATTTACTTTGACTGGGCTGCCTGCACAAGGATGCGCAGAACACCAATTATCCCCACGCGGTACACGGCCATCACACTGGGCATGAACACATATGCTCCATGTGAATGAGACCTAATTGTCATGTGGTCCAGATAGAAGGAAAGAGGAGATGTCCGGTAATTAAAAGAGAAGCGTGGGAATTTTATTTTTGAATCACACTTACCTGGGTAGATGCTGCATCTGTCTCCCGCCTGCTCTAAGGCTGAGAACCGAGTAATCAAACAGCCGATCACTCAGTTCTCCATGCTCCCTGAGCAGAGAGCTGGTGGCTGTCAGTCTCTGGCTCGGCTCTGCTCTGCCCCTCCCCCCTGGTGCTCACTGACACACTGGGCTGTG
>BLSH010214078.1:512530-526872 GCA_018402905.1 Glandirana rugosa | reverse complement strand
TAATTAAAAGAGAAGCGTGGGAATTTTATTTTTGAATCACACTTACCTGGGTAGATGCTGCATCTGTCTCCTGCCGGCTCTAAGGCTGAGAACCGAGTAATCAAACAGCTGATCACTCAGTTCTCCGTGCTCCCTGAGCAGAGAGCTGGTGGCTGTCAGTCTCTGGCTCTGCTCTGACCCCCCCTACCCCGGTGCTCACTGAAACACTGGGCAGTGGAGGGCGCAGAAGTGGCCAGCTCGCTGAGAGGCTGAGCTGGGTGCAGGTCCAGGCATGTGAGCAAATCCTAACTATATGGTTGCGATCCTTCCCCAGCCTGGACCGACTCTGTGACATCAGCCGAGAGCGGGCTTAAGCCTGCTCTCAGCTGAAAATGGGTAAAAGGAGTGCAAAGCAATCTGCACTGATGTGATCAACAGGAGAAATACAACCAAACAGGTTTTGGCTGTACTTTTCCTCTACTAAATATATCCACGACCTGTCTCTCTGCTCCTGTTTGGCATTATTTGCGACAATTGATACATTTCCCCAATTTATGTTATGAACTCACCCTCCAGGGTCCAGGGCCTCCTCTGCACTCCCCTCTTAGTCCAAGGCCTCCTTTACAGCATACCCCAAGTTGAGAGCCTCCTTTGCACCCTGCTATCCAAACCAGGTCCCTTATCAACCCCACTTTTCAAGTCCAAGGCCTCCTCTACACCCCGCCCCCCAGTCCAGGGCCTCTGGTGTACTCCCCTCCTAGTCCAGGACCTCCTCCGCATCCCCCCAGTCCAGGGCCTCCTCTGCACCCCCCGTTCAAGGGCCTCCTGTGTACTCCCCTCCTAGTCCAGGGCCTCCTCTGCACCCCCCACTCCAGCACCTCCTCTTCACTCCCCAGTCCAGGGCCTCCTCTGCACCTCTGTCACATACCTGGTGGTGGAGTCTGGCTTACGCATTGGGCAACCTCTCATACGACCCTGATTCCTGAACCCCTGGTAGTGTAGACAGAGAGCTCGGGGGTGCAGGATGGCATGAGGGTCAGACTGGGTCACTGGTGCTGGTAGGAAATCTGTTGGTGCGTTCGTGCATAAGAATAAGAGGGGTGGCCGTACAGGCCAGGTCGTAAAGCTGGCTGGCAGTGCAGCACAGAAGTAGCAAGCAGATGGGTAGTCGGGTCCAGGCAGGGTCATCAACGGGCAGGCAGCAGAAGTACAGAAGGGCTAGGCAGAAGAGTGGTTGTAGACAATCCAGGGGTCGGTGCAGGCAGAGATCACCAAAGTCAGGCAGGAACAGATAGTCAGGATACAGGAAGCTCAGAAATGCACACTAAACGCTGTAGATCAGACAGCGGAGTCTGTGTGCTGCTAAGGTGTTTAAATAAGGCAGCTTGGCTACAATCAATGAAATCACCCTGCACAATAGTTAACCCTTAGTGACACCTTCACTAGGTAGCAGATCCATGACACGCGCGCATAGGTGCAGAAAGTCCACTTTAGCCACAGATTCTCTTCCTAGCAACCTCCCTCCCAGTCCAGGCCCCCCTTTGCACCCCCCCAGCCCAATACCTCCTCTGCATCCCCCTAGCCCAGGGTCTCCTCTTTACCCCCAGCCCAGGGCCTCCTCCGCACTCCCCAGCCCAAGACCTCCTCCGCACCCCCTATCAGCTCAGGGCCTCCACTGCACCCCCCAGTCCAGGGCCTCCTCTGCACCCCCCAGTCCAGGGCCTCCTCAGCACCCCCCAGTCCAGGGCCTCCTCTGCACCCCCCTCCCCATTCCCTTTTTCTGGGATGCCTCACGCAGAAAATACATAGGCTGTTTGGACACTGGGCAGGACTAGGAGGGAGATCTGCCTATCCATTACACTTGATCAGGCGACAGTGCCACCCATAGAGCAGCGGTTCCTAGATGCGTCACCCGGGCAGCCCCCCCCGGTTTTGGCCCTGACTGGACTGCAGCAACCTAAATATATGTAGTTATACAGATCTCCCTTTTTACGGCTTAGTCAGAATAGGTGTTAGGAGGTGGAAGGGGGGCATTTTTAGAAGTAGTTTTGCCTGGAGTTATACTTTAAAGAGGATCCTCAGGCTGTATGAAAAAAATTCAAAGTCAGCAGCTACAAATGCTGAAGCTGCTGACTTTTAGTAAAAGTACACTTACCTGTCCTAGGACCTAGCGTAGTCCTCACCTGGGCCAGTTCTTCACTGTTCTTTGGGTCCCTGACACTGACATGTTTACTAAGGAAAGTTGGCTGTGACTCATTGTAGCTTCACAGCCTGTTTAACAACTGCACATACAAGAACCATACTGCGCTTTGTGAATGGTCCCACAGCCTTCTGGGACCTGTGATGTGTCCCAGAATGCTGCTGGCAAAGGGGAGCTGAAAGTGGGAACAGGTACCTGTCAAAACTCGCTCCCACCAAAAAAATAAATGTTGCCAAAAGTAGGAGAGAAGGGGGGAAGGAGTCAGGAAAGCAGAACTTCCCCTTTTGAGTTGGACATGTTGGATATCTACTTGGTGCAACCTAAGCTTTTATATTTTAATTTTAATTTAATTTTAATAATTTCCCTTGGGATTAATAAAGTATGCTGAATCTGAATACCAAAAAATATATTTAAAATATATATAAATATATACATTATATTATGTTATGTTATAATGATAATGTTATAATTATAATTAGAATATTAAACAGCATATCAAATATAATAATTAAAATAAAACATATAAAAATAAAATATGTTGTGTTTGTGTGCGCTTAACGTTTGTTCAGAATATGCACTTGGAAAACTGTTGCGCTAATATCGTATGACATAAACATTTTAAACTACCATCATTTTATTCTCCAGTGTCTCTGCTTTCAGAAAATATTTGATGTTTGGAAGGTTTATCTTTTTTTACGTGTGCAAAAAAAATTCAAAAGTGGCTTTTGCGAAAGGGTTAAAGCCCAGGTGAATTCTGAGAAATAGGCAGTCAGAGATTGTCTCCATTTTCACAGTGTTACCTCCACTTTCCTGTTACAGCAGTTGTGCAGGGTGCTTTAATATGATTGCTCAGTCCAGTGGGCTCCAGAGTTTGATCACACTGCCCAGTGCCCTTGGCAATCACACACCGCCCTGGTCAGACAAGCCCCCTCTCTTCCTCTGTAGTACACGTCTAAGTAAGGGCCTTACCTATCTCTGCCAGCATAGAACTCTGAAGTGGGAAGGCGGAAAAAACCTTTCCACTGGAAGGAAATGTATTGCAGTCAAAGCATACAGCAGTACAGGAATATAAAAAAACATTTTAATTGGGATTTAAAGAAGAGGGCTTATAGAGTATTCCTTTAAGAAAATAGACAGGATTCTTAGCTCAGCTCATTACGGGAAAGACAGTGGCTGCAGATTGAGTTTGCTGTTGCTGTAAACATGGGGATTCATTATAGGATTAAAATATTTCCACATCGATTTCCTGTAGGTTCCAGAAATCTTTCATGTCCATCTGCTGTGACTGTAATCTCTGAGATATTCTTTTGTTTGTATTGCAGATAATTTGGAAATGCCAGTACGTAAAACGATAACTATAGATATTACTCCAGAAGGTATATTTCTCATATTTTCTGATTGCCGTTTGCTAGCACCAGCCAAAACTCAGCCAATTTTTGTTCTTGCGTTAATACGGAAATGTTCATTTGGGCAACCTTGCTTCAGCGGAAAATGATGACCTGATTTTTTTTAAGCCTGAATTTGTTTATTTTGTTTCATTGTGGCCGGCGTAGCTTTGGCTTTTTCTTTTTTGCCTGCTTATTGCTTGGTCTTCTTTCGTTTAAAGCTCTATATTTCATTGGTTGTTGGGACCTGTTGTCTAAATACAATGGATGTAGCCATTATGTAGACACATAGTTGAAAAGTTGAAGTCAAGCACAACATTTAATCCACTCTTGAGCCACCCATGATACTTCCTAAAGCTACATTCATAGTGGCGATTAAGGCTGATTCGTGCCGCTACAGTTTGCATCGGCTGGTGTGATTGCAGCCCTAGTGCCAGTCGATTCTAGCACCATTCTGTTGGTTCATATTTAGGCAAAGCCATCAATGATTTACTTTCTGGCCAAGTGTTTGTATACACCTGAACATGATACCTTTTTTGAGCTGTTGACCATACCTTTCCCAAACCATAGACCTTTTTATGGAGCTATACCAACCTCCATTCTTCTGGGAAGGTTTTCTACAAGAGTTTAGAATGTGCCAGTGGGGTGCCCATTCTACCAAAACAATGTTTGTGAATTCAGATACTGATGCTGGACAAGCCTTGGCTTGCAATTGGCATTCCAATTCACATAAAAGACTAGGGCAGAGGTTAGGATTTGTGCAGGCCAGTCGAGTTCCTTTATACAAAACTCTTCAGTCCATTTCTTTATGGAGCTGGATTTGTGTGCAGGGCACAGTTATGCCCGAACAGAAGGAGACCTTTATCAAACTTTGCCCCTAGATTGGAAATGCACATTTGTCTGAAATAGCCTTCTCAACCTTTTAAACATGGAGTAACCCTTGTAAAAACGTCTGGGACTCAGGGAGCCCCTGCTAATAGTTTCTATATTTACAACCCACGATACATTGGTGTGATGGTCAATAGATAGAAGAATCCCCACCTTACAGATAGCTAAAAGATCATTGGTGTCATTGGTTACTTATCTAAGTGGCAGAAACTGCTCATTGCTGAAGCACCTCCTAGCAACCTATGGAGGAGTCCTAGGGTTCCACAGAACCCTGGTTGAGAAAGGCTGGTCTAGAGTGTCTCCGTATGCATTAGCATTTACAATGCCCTTCACTGGAAACAATTGGACTTGATTGTTTGGAGCGCTGTTGACATGCTTTTGGCCATACTGTGTATTTCCATGACCCTTTCCTTTGAGGTAGCCAAGATAAGTAGTATCCCGTACTACTCAACACTTCTGCTGAAATTGTTGGCAGTGCACGTTGCATGTCCAGATATGGTTAGTTTGGTGGGTGGAATTTGGGCAAATCCAAGGTGGAGTTTTATGTTCTGTATATTATTTGGAAAGCCTGGGAGCTACACGACCAAAATAAGGCATGCTGGGATGTATGATTGAGAAGAAGCTTGTGACCTCCCAGAGACATAGCATGCGTCTTTCCTCGTTGATTCTTCTTTTTCCTTTCATACTATTTAGATCACAGGTCTTCTTTAAAACTGAGCTTGCCTGACAAATTTCCCAAATGGCTACAGTACATGCTTCTAGAAGGAAAACCATTGTCATGACGTTGGTTACATTTGTTGTAAACACAAAATGGGAATAATCTCTCTTTCACGATAAATAAGGTGAAAGAGTTCACAGAAGAGTTCCATGACATCCCTGTGCTTCTGTAGAGAACGTGGAGCTCTGACATGACCTTTAATATTCCATTTAATAAGTTCTCATTTGGAAGGAAATGAAAAGAAAAACATTCATCTAACCAGCAGTCACATGTTAATGTCACCTGATTATCTCAATATGCTTTATCGTCACTGACTTTTTGAATTCCAGAAGCCTATTTTTGGCACAGAACTAATGACACTGTCAATTATAAGTTTTATTTATGGTGAGTTTTGCAATCACTACTTTACAAATTTAAGTTTAGTCATACAACTATGACATCATTACTTTTCAAGTAAAAATTGGATGATAAAAAATGGCATCACTGCTCATTAAAAGAGAATTGGGAATTGAAAACAAACAAACAATTATACTTACCTAGGTGACTGCAGGATGCTGCATCTGTCCCCCACCGCTTCTAAGGCCGAGAAATGAGCAATCAAACACTGCTGATCGCTCAGTTCTTAGTCTTTAGTGAGCAGAGAGCCACCTGCATTTGATTTAATACCCGTCTCTTGCAGTCCCTTTACAGCAGAGCTGATACTGAGAGAGGGGACACAACAAAGGCACGCAGCTGTGCTGCGGTGCTCATGGTTAACAGAGTGACAGATGAATGAGCTTGTTGGTCTGCTGCTTCTCCTTTCACTGTCCAGTCACATTAACTTCTTGCAATCCCTGTACATCAGAGACCATACTGATGGAGGAAGAAGCAGCAAAATTATCCAAACCGTTGCGCTGTGGTGAAATGAATATGTTGATAGGAGAAGAGAGCAAAGTGACAGAGATGACCTCATCAGTGCGCTTCTTCTTTCATTGTGTAGTAAAATGCATGGGTTTTGCTGAAAACAGACATGTGTGAATATGCCCTAAGTGTTACTGAACTGCAGCAGAGAAAACTCAGGCAGACAGGTGGCAGAGCTGTGTAAATCTTTGAAATGGATAGACAAAAATACAAATCCTTCCTTAGGTAAAACAGCTCCTATATATGTTTATTTCATCTGTCTATTTAGCTGTTTGCCTGAAGGTTTGCCTTGCGTTGGATCATCCAAGTTTACTTTCTTTAAAAAAAACAATAAAAAAGGCTGTACAAATATGACATCACTGCTCTTTATATTTGGGTTAGATCACACAAGTAGGACATCAATACTCCCAAAATATGTTAGATAAGCTGATGTTAGACTTTAAAAGAGAAGTGTGGGTCTACAAAAAAACAAACACACATACCTAGATGGCTGCAGTATCGATCTGATGCTGCAGCTGCCCTCTGCCGGCTCTACCTGAGAACTGAGTGATCAAAGACAGCTGATTGCTCAGTACTCAGTCTTCAGTGAGCAGAAAGCAGCGACTGTCAGTCACCGGCTGTCTGCCCTGCCCTTCTAGTGCTCACTGGAGCCCTGGCCTGGAGAGGGGGGGAGACAGCTGTCTCAGGCTCTCAGCAGTGTGCTGAGAGGACGGGCCAGCTGCCAGTGGAGGAATCTGGGTGGATCCCAACATTATTGTCGGGATCCCTGCAGATCCTGGACTGCTCTGTGAAATCAGCCCATGGTGGACTTTAGCCTGCTGTCGGCTGAATCTGGGACACAGGAGTGCAGAACTAAGTGCACTCCTATGATCCATATTAGAAGTATGACTAAAAAGGCTTTGCTATATTAGCACCGGATCCATTCTGTTAGCACACTGCAGGTACCTCCCAGTGCCTGAACATCAGGTATTTTATGAAATTCTATTCTTAGGCAGCTGCAAATCATATGTATTCAAATATGTAAATGAGAAACCTACATCAATTGGGTGTCAGATTTTGGAGCAGTACAGTCCTTTCAGCAGATGGAGATGAATGTGTACTTGATTGGCATCTGGTTATTGAGCACTAAAGACGAGCAGAGGATATTCCATCATATCTACTACACACTATTTCTCCTTTGGTTGTAGTATTAAAGGGTCGGTCAGCCTAATGGTAATAATTCAGTTTCAGGAAGATGGCAAAGGTTGAATTACCTGATTTCTTATACGTCTTGGGTCTCTGATAATAAGACTGCATTCTCAAGCCTGCCAACTTGCTGCGGCCAATGCATAGAAGGTCCAAACTTCAAGTGACCGATCCAGACCACCAAGGTTCACTGTAATTGAAATCTTGATTTTCAGTGGCAAGACCCGGCAAATGTAGGAGCTTGTTCTCTAATGAGTTGAAACGCAAGTTGGTCGTGCAGCATTGAAAGGGAAAAAGGTGACAATAGTTTATTTTTAAAGCAGACATTTGTAATCAGCATTCAGTCCAACCGTAAAGTGGTTGTAAACCGCATTAATGAAATATGAACAAAGCATATCCCTTTATAGTCTTACCCAGTGGTGTTTTTTTTGGGGGGGGCAAACAACCCCTTCCCCCAACCCACTGTTTGCCGGTCGGTCTGGCGCTTACCTCATCCAGGCGGGTGGCGTGCAGTAGTTCCGTGTCTTCTCGGAGGCTTCCAGCATGCGGCTCCTCCCCTCCTCTTAGGCTTCCAATAGGATCGCCTGTCATTTCAGCCAATCGGGTGACAGGTTTCAAAACCTGCCTCCTGATTGGCTGGGGGAGGATCAGTGTTACAATAGCAAATATTAATTCGCTGTTGTAACACACCTGGGTGGGCTCCAGACATTCTCTGTGCCCCAAGCCCATCCTATTCTGAAGCCTGTTAGAGCCTCGTGCGCCCTTAACGGACATGCCACCCCTGGTCTCAAGCGTAATTTCTGTCTGCTGCTTTGTTCCTCTGCTATCAGCATGAGTCACTTTTGATACGATTAGATTAGAATTGTGTTGATGTCCCAATATTTATGGACCTGACTGTATATCAAAATTATTTGAATTTATTAAAACCACATCTATATACTCACACAGTAGTAGATATAAACAGTCATGTCATATGAAAAGTTCCACCCTACGCGGAGTTTCGTTGTGTCCAACGTCATCAGGGGCGTGTTTCTGTGTGCTCTGTGAAGGGGGTGTGTCCCTTCCCTCCAATCAGCTCTCAGAGCTCTCCTCACTGAGCTCTGCAGAGTGTAATCTCAGCTCTCCACCCCCTTTTTTCTGTACGCTCAGGCAAGCTTTATTAATTCTGGACTTGAATGAACATAGAGAAGATTGCAGATAAACAGGTATAACTTATGTAGGAGGCTTTGTTTCATCTCTGTGTTTCATCTGAGGCCAATCACTTCACTGATTGACAACCACTTTAAACATATAAAGTGTTCATTTTTAATCAAAGCAGTAGCCAATGATCAATCCTTTTTTGGAATGCAGAGCTCAACGTGGCTAAGATGCTGGTTGTTTGAGCGTTAGCACTATGCCTACTACTGCCCCGCTCCACCGGTCTTGTAAATTCCCTGTGGTTATTCCACCACTTGCTGTAGTGGGAGGACCCAAACATCATAGAGTCCCAGTCTTTCCACCAGCTCACTGTATACTTTTATTGACAGGCAAATCAATCGTAGGATTGGCGAATATCCCACCCACAGTCTAGTCCACATTTATGCCCATTGATAGCTAAAATCTCCATTGCATAATAATTGGAATTGAAGTTTGTTGCAGCAGCGCCACCCTGTGGACATAAGGGACATAGCTGCCAATCTGGGTGCCCAGCTAAAGAAGTACGTTTTCAATCTTAGCGATCATGTCATGGAAGAAGTTTCATTTAAAAAAATGATGATGTTATGGTCACAATTAACGAATCTGGAGTTCAGCATTAACTTTAACTGCAATAATAATTCTACATAAAGTGCTGAATAAATTGGCACTGATGGGTTTATGCATGAGTATACATGCATGTTTTATTCTGTAAACTCCATTACTTCGTACCACAGTGCCTCTCTTACACTGAAAAGCGTTATTTGGATGGTAATAGGACCGTTGAGCACAAAAAATGGAAATAGCTTAATATATACAGATCACCAGGTGTCTTGAAAGCACAGGTTGATATTATGCATGCAGCTCATCCACTGTGGCATACCGTTACAATTAATGCATAGATATCTCAGTCACATAGAATGCACCTACATCCTTTGCTGGTGTTCTCTTCCTCTCTTCATTCCATGCTGACATGACCATACACACTGCTGCTTGTTGTACTCGAACGGGCTGAGCTGTTTTGCTCTCTGAATCTCCAGAGGAGCACACCCTGAAATCTCCTTCTCATTAATAGTCAATGAGATGCTATTCTCCTGCTTTGTAAGCTATGTGAAGCCATTGACTAGCCTGCATAGAATATTGGGAGTTCATTTTCCAGCAAGAACAGAACTGTACCAGGGAGTAGGGGCCTGATTTTTAACCAGGGCTGTTTTTTTTTACTTTTACCATACTAAAGCCTATTGTATTGTGTCATAACCCAGGATCTATGGAATAATGAAGGATATGTGACTGCACGATAGTTCCTTCACCATTTGAAGCAGAGATGGATTAAGGTGAAATGGGGCCTAGGCAAAGTAGCATCACTTGCACCACATCCCTTGACTTAATGTTAATAAGGATTGCAATAGACTTAAGAGAAGCCTTTACTTTTGCATTGTCTGTATGAACATGGCCCATCCCATTAGCTACCAACTGCCTACCAGTGTGTCCTACCTTGTAGAGTGAAAGTCGGTGCACAGCTTTGGCCGCCCATGCTATCCAACTGGTTTACTCCAGGCAAGAAGGTTGTAGCTGGGCCCCGTAGACATCTGCCAGACCTAGACTCCTGCCAAGGTTGCCTTGTGGAAGATGCAACTCTGCGTTCAAGGCCTGTCCTCCACAATAAGACTAGGACACCTGCACACACAAAGCCTCACTATTTGCAATCAGCTGTGTTAAAGGACTTAATTCTTAAAGTAGACCACCAGCTTTGGCCACCTAGAAGATGCAACTCTGCGTTCAAGGCCTGTCTTCCACAATGAGGCTAGGACACCTGCACACACAAACCCTCAATATTTGCTATCTGCTTTCTTGAAGGACTTACTGTGATTCTTAAGTCAGACCACCAGCTTTGGCCACCTATGCTATCCCCCTGGTTTATACCAGGCAATAGGGTTGTAGCTGGGCACTGTAGACATCCGCCAGACCCTAAGCTCCTGCCCAGGTTGCCTTGTGGAAGATGCAACCCTGATTTCAAAGCCTGTCTTCCACAATGAGACTAGGACATCTGCACACACAAGGCCTCTCTATTTGTAATCTGCTGTGTTAAAGGACTTAATTCTTAAGGTAGACCACCAGCTTTTGGCCACCTATGCTATTCCCCTAGCCTACCCCAGGCAAAAAGGTTATAGCTGGACTCCATAGAAATCCACCAGGACCTACACTCCTGCCTAGGTTGCCTTATGAAAGATAAAGCTCTAATTTCAAGGCCTGTCTTCCACAATGAGACTAGGACACCCACAGACAAGGACTCACTATTTGCAACCCACTATGTTAAAGGACTCCATTCTTAAGGTAAACCTATAGTATAATAACACCTCCCTACTCTTTTACCTACACCTGTTCCTTAAAGAGGACCTTTACCATTTTTTCTGACTCGCCATAATTTCCTCCCCTCAATTATACAATTGGATATTATTTAATTTTTACCTAGGCAAAATGAGGTCCCTACCTCCACACACCCAGCCCCCTCCCCTCACCTGAAGCCTTCTGCAATACCGACATCTCACATTTCAGGAGGTTTCGGGGCAATCTTCACTGCACTGAGCATGCACAAGGCAATCTCAACCGAATTGTGCATGTGCAGCTGCACGTCATCATGGGTTGGCTGCTAGAACCAGGAAGATACAGCTGGTGCACAGATGAGAAGATGGCAGTGTGGGACTTGATGGAGAAGTGGTTTTCACCAGACAACACTGGATTTGCTGGGTGCGAGTATGTTTTTAGCGGACAATCCAACAGACAAAGTAAAAGGAGGCAAAACAATGTAAAGGGGGAAGTTTCTCTTTAATGCAAACTTGTGATATGCTCATGCATGTCAACCTAACAGGTTTTCTTCAGTCCCTTCCAACTCCAGCAGTCTATGCTCACCCCCTGCAGCTCTGTGTAAGCTATGAGTCACTTAAGTCGACGCATAAACAGTGCTAGGAACTCTTTCCATTAGGCAGCGCTTTTCAGAAATCTTTTAGGTGTTTCCGCGGCAAGATTTCCTTCCAATAGTTTGTGTCTTTGCCCTTTCAGCAAGACATGTTCTATGCTACTGCATTACTCTTTTGCACCATGTCATTACATATTTCCAAACATCCAAACAACATGGCCTGTTTTCTTCACATGAATTAATTTGCAGTTTTCCGTTCTATTTAATTTTACCCAATATTTAATAGACTGTATTTTGATGATAGTTTTCATTGCATGCAGCTAAATATGAATATATATCTGGTTTCCAACCGGCAGGGTAATGAATTATTGACATATTTTGCATGGTGATTACCCTGCAGCCCCATGCCAGGAACTTGAGAGATTATCCAGTATAATGTTAGTTTTTAAGTGAGTCTGTTATTATGTGATAATAACCCTTGTGGAAGATTAATAACTGAACGCTTTGTGGTTATACTTTGTATAACATCTCTCAAATTTTATAAACATGAGAACTCTATATAAAATGAACACGTCTGATAGCAATGATTGTTTGTGTGATGCTGGTAACCCAGATAGCAAGCAACTGTGCGGCAAGTTTGAAAATGACTTGCAAAGCTATTGCTGGACTTGCCAGACTTCGCAAGTTTGTTGCACAATTGTAGCAAGTCCGTATTGCATGACTCCAGATCAATTTTCTTTGCAAACATTCTGCAACTCTGCTGCAAGTTCTGGTGCAGTTATGTTGTGCAATGGTCATCCCACCACAGGGGTCACTGTGGCTGAATTTTCATGCTGTAGACTTGCAGAGCTCTTGCAGTAGACTCACCACTGCAACTTTGCTCTTGGTAGAGACTTGACACACACTTTTTCTTCAATTTGGAAAAGTGTCAACTAGAACTTGTGCTTCAAGTGCTCTACAAGGGTACAATTTGCCAGTGAAAATGTGCAGCAAGTTAGCAGGCATACAATTCAACACTGCCACACATTTGTGGCAAGATATCCTTGTTATCTGGGAAGAAGTGGGCAGATCAAGGCAAGTGTTAAAGAAGGGTTCTGGACATCTGTGCGTTTCATATGTTTAAGTTTGATTGACAGGAGGGTCTTGCTTAGATTGTGTTCCGTGACCCGCAATGAGCTCTGTTTTTAACAGTCTGATGTGTGTGGGATAGCGCTAAAAGTTTGAATTCATTCTGATGGATATACAGTGGAGTGCGATTTCCTTTGAGAAGGCATACTCATGGTGAAATATGGTTTATCTGGGCCTTGTTCTGGTCTTGGGCTGCTACCTCTCTGATCACGTTAAACAAAGCACTCAAAAGACAATCAGCTCTTGCCAGGCTTTACAAGTTTGTTGTACAATTGCAGCAAGTCAGCATTGCATGTAAATTTGATACAAATTGTATCAACTAGAACTTGTGCTTCAAGTGCATTGTCAGTGTACAACTTGCCAGTGAATATGTGCAGCAAGTTAAAGTGGTAGTAAACCCTCCTATCATTTTCAGCCAAGGAAGCTACCATCTTGGCCTCTGTTTAAACTACAACTGCCATGATGCTGCACATGTGATCAGCTATGACACCAGCCATTGGATGGTTTGACAGTTTGGTTTAGAGCACAACCAATGGGAGAATTACATTTCCGGGAAACATTGTCGGAAATATGACTGGTTTTAACATGTTAAATGCATGGGTTTACTACCGCTTTAACAAGACTTACAATTCAACACTGCCACAAATTTGTGGCAAGTTATCTTTGCTATCTGGGAAAGGACTGTATCACTTAAAAAGTATTTTTGAAATGTATATTGGTTAAGAGCATTAGCTACAGCCAACACGTTTCAGGGGAAAAGTCTCCCTTCCTCAGGGCTTGAATAAATGGATGTTAATACAATTGATACCCAGCCAGCCATTCTTCACGAGGTTTAGGTCTGATGCTCTCAACCAAAACATTTTTCGAAAAGTGATACAGTCCATTGTACTAGGCACAGATACTACCAATGTGTTTCAGGGGAAGAGGCCCCCTTCCTCAGGGCTTGAACAATAGATGTTGATAGAATCGAAACCCAGCCAACCAGTCTTCTTGCCAATTAGGTCCATGAGTGCATTTCAAGATTTTTCCCTGAAGAAGGGGAGGCCTTTTCCCCCCAAACATCTTGGCCGTAAGCTGATGCTTTTACACAATAAACAATTCAAAACCTTTTTTTAAATGATATAATCCTTTTTTCTAGGCACTCCTTATACATCCAAAAGTTGTTTTAAACAGCCAGACATGTACAGCATGGAGAAGCTACCACACAGTCAGCAGCAGGGAACTAAATGAAGTTTGAATATTCATTATTACATATTTATAATTCTATAGTCTTATTAACACAAGTTATTAAAGATTTATATATGTCATTATTTTGCTTTACTTTGTTTTATGACGACTCTGGAGCTGAGCGTCGGGGCAGGGAGGCCCCCTGAAGTCTGCCCTGTCAACCCCTGACCTCATAACCGCATCAAATAAGAGTCTGCTAGAGCAATGTAAACCACTACAAGGCTCTATAGTTTGATACTGTAATGCACACTGAGGACGAGAGAGGTGTTAGCATAAACTTTTAGATCTCAGGGGGCCTCCCAGCTCCAAATATCAGTTTGTTGTCCTCAACAGTATAAATAAAGCTTCAAGCCTGACTTTAGCAACACAATTTTTCACAATTTTTGCATTTTATTTTTATTTATTTGTATCTGTGATCAAGAAGTATAGGTATCACGTAAACTCAATGACATGGTATCTGCCAACGTCCTATATTAAGTGAAAGCTATTGAGAGAGATCAGTACGTTGACCGAAATCTCATAAATGATCCCCTTGGACTTTTAGGGCAGAAAAGGGTGTGGAAGGACTAGAAGGTATTTTCATAAAAAAATTATTTTTTTTAATAGTAAAGAATTAAAAAGCATTACACAACGATTTCAGTC
>BLSH010214078.1:484044-506727 GCA_018402905.1 Glandirana rugosa | reverse complement strand
GGTTAGCTAGGTTTCACCCTCTTCTGACTGTAAGACCCCTCCTTCATAAATGGACCCTCTAATGTATCAACACCATGCATGTGTTTTTGTGGAGCTTGGAGGTATACACTGCATTTTTTTTTATAAATCACACACACAGGGGGACACAGGATTAGGAGACAGCACTGAGAGTATAAAGATGTAGATGTTATTTCAGCAGCGGGGGGGCATGGGCAGGCAGTGAGTGGTGGGGGGGAGGCAGGAGAAACAGCGGATGATGGAGGCATGTAAACTGACCACAGTGTCAGGGCTCAGCAGCCATGATATACGGTGGTCAGGCAGGATCAACCAGGTATTTCAGGTGATAGAAGGGGCCAAATGACACAGCACAAGCACTGTGCTGTATAACATGCTTTAAAGGCACAGGGTCCATTTTTTTTGTCTCACCCACTTTTTGACTAATAAGCCTCATTTCCAGTAATTTAGCTGTCAAATGGCAGAGCATCTACTGCCCTCTGAAGAAATGCCATTTGACAGTATAATGATGGGGGTCGGAATTTAGTACCAGGAGAATGTAAAGCATAATGAATGGGGTTTTAATACTTCTGTTTCTATTGAGGCTCTCATTTCAAAGACAGTCTGTAGAAAACATTAAACAAACTGGTTAAGTAGGTGTTAATCGAGCATTGCCACCCAGCAAAGTCATAACATTAAAAGTATTCCAGTAGATTAATTAGTTTCATAGCGAGTTGACGGACTATTAGTCACCCTTATTCTTTGGTAAATCTCCTTCTCTGAACATACTGTGTAATCAATCTTCTATGTCTCCCCGAGTGTGTTATGTTATTAATATTGCTGGTTGAAGGAAGTCTAGAATTATGACCAGTAACGCCCAGTATGGCAATTAAGAAAAATTGTTCTGTTTGATTCAAACATCTGAATTCTACCGCACATTAAAAAATGAAGCACAGGTTATTTTTCTTTTCCAATGTTATTTATTACCATGACTCAAATATCAAGGAGGTAGACCCCGTTACAGTTACAGGATTAAATAGACTAAAAATATTTAAAAAAATCAGAATAAATGTTCTATATAACTGTGTTTTAGGCCTTGCATTTGGTTTGAGCAACATTTTTTTTTACTCATATTTGTATGCCATAACGTGCCCTTTTATCTAGGCCCCTCCACACAGCTGTACGAAAATCAGGACGGTCCCTCAAAATGGAGACAATTAGAGGGATCAAACACAAAAATCCATATCATCTATGAACTGGATACTAAAAAAAATACATTATTGATGGCTAGAGTACACGGGTGTTTGAAATATGTTGCCCATGCATTTCTATTGACTTTTGTAGTAGAATGAAAGCAGACAGCAAACTGACCTCAAATTAACCTTAAAGCTCTAGTTGTACCATTGGGCAGCCAAAGGTTGGACAAGATTTTTGACCTGAGGCTGTAACCACGCAGGGGGCTGACAGAAAGAGTCCATGTCAGACGGAATTGTGTTTAAGGGCCTGGTAGCCCACTTTTAAAAAAACGGCAGAAAACCAAGCAAACATCCAACATAAATTTTGCCATGCAGGGGCTCTAATCCAGCAAAATACACACAATGGAAAATGGCAAGGCATCTGGCTGTTAAGGCTCACTTAGCCCCAGTTGCAGTATCATACTGCACAGGCCCTGGCTTCTAGGAAGGGGTTCTCCTGACACCCCAGGCTTTTTCACTTCTCCAAGACTCAGTTCCCTATGGTCCCCAGGATTCTCTCCCAGTTGTCTCAGCTATAGTTTCCCAGACTCTCTTAGCTGGCCCAACTCTCTCAGTCCACTGACCTGGATCCTCTCCCACATGGCGTGGCATCTCGAGTGGTTTGCCTTGGTTTCTAAACAGGAGCGCACCTCCCTCCTGGTTGTAGCAAGTGCGCCAACTCCACCTTCTAAGCCTCGTACACACGGTTCAACGGTCGTACGACCGAACTGACCAAATCGTATGTTGGCTGTTGTATCTAGCATACTGACATGCACTACACAATCGTACAACCAAGCTGAACATAGTGTTGTGTTATGAACGTATAAAGAGAAAGTTCAGGTGCATGTAATTAGTGTCCGGCCGTTCCTGACTTCTGAGCATGCGTGTTTTGCACAATACAACTTGTTGGACCAACTTCTCTGTACACATGATACAACGGTCATAAGACCGCTTGTTGGTACTAACAAGTCTTCTAGTCTGCTCATACAACTCCTGTTGTACGACCGTCGGCAGTTCTAATCTCGCATACTAACGATTGATTTCGCATACACCGGTCGTTCATACGACTTGTATACGACCGTCGAACCGTGTGTACAAGGCACTACTCCTGGCTGCAACTGCACACTAAACCATCATTATAAGGGCTGTGTGCACCCGGGCTGGTTGTGCACAACACCTGGACACTGGACTGGAGATTTTTTCCTTCCCAAGGCACTCTGAATTTTCCAAACTACAGAGCTCCATCTGGAAGTTGCAAAAGCAGTTGTCTCCACTCAAAATCATTGCTACGTAGTCCTGCACTCAGCAAAATGTGCAAACCCTGTGTGCCTTCAGAGCAAGTAGGGTCACCAGCACACCAGGATCTTCAAACGAGTCCAATCTTTAATAAAATGATCGCATCGTTACATTTCGGAGCCGCACAGGACCTCTTCTTCAGGCATGTGACAAATTGTGATACAACCAAGACACTATTTAAAGAACCATCCACCAATCAGTGACTGGGAAAAATAGTGGTGGCACTGGCAGAAAATACCAAACATTGCTGATGAATCAAACCTGCAATCAGCCAACCAAAATCATTCTTTTTTCTTTAGTTTTATTTTTTTCTTTGACTTGTCTTTGTTATTTTATTTACTTTTGTAATTTTTCTATTTTCTACTCCTGGTGTGCTGGTGACACTACTTGCTCTGATGACATGCAGTTCCAGCCGTTGGGCACTTCAGCACCTGCATTACAATTAAGCCATCTGAAAAAGCAGGAACGTGTGCGTTGGGAATTTCACAACTGTTCTTTTCCTGACCATTTCCACAATGACAGAGCCTTGCACTGTCACTATATATATATATATATATATATATATATATATATATATTTATGGTCGTGGCCCTCTGACCGACGATAGATGTGGCTCACATAAACACGCAACAAGACTTACAACATAAATAGACCTGAGGTGTGCCTTGGGTATCTGGTCGGTATGCCAAGAGAAGGGGGCATACCCTATATAAGTAATGGGTAATAATGGAGAAGAATGTGCTGAGAAATGCCCTGAAAAAGGGGGATGGGAGGGAGGGTATTGTGCACTGGAACCGACAAAGAGCATGGAGAGTGAGGGTGCTTAACCACTTCAGCCCCGGAAGAATTTAGGACCAGAGCACTTTTTGCGATTCGGCGCTGCGTCGCTTTAACTGACAATTGCGCGGTCGTGCGACGTTGTACCCAAATGAAATTTGCGTCCTTTTTTTCCCACAAATAGAGCTTTCTTTTGGTGGTATTTGATCACCTCTGCGTCATTTCTTATCGCCGCTATAAACAAAAGAATAGCGACCATTTTGCAAAAAAACCCAAAATTCTTACTTTTTGCTAAAATTCAAATCCAAAAAAAAAATATAAAAAAACATTTTTTTTCACCGTTTTTGGCCGATTTATATACTTCCTCATATTTGCGATTAAAAAAAATTGCAATTGGCGTTTATTGATTGGTTTGCGCAAAAGTGGCCGCGTTTACGGATGATGAGAATTCATTTCTGGGGTTTTTATTTATTTATTTATTTTTACTAGTAATGGTGGCGATCTGCGATTTTTAGCGGTACTGCGATATTGGGGGGGACATGTCGGAACATTTTGACACTTTTTTGGGACCAATGACATTTATTCAGCGATCAGAAATTTAAATGTCCACTGATTACTGTATAAATGTCATTGGCAGTGAAGGGGTTAACCTGCAGGGGGAGAGCTAGGGGTTAACTGTGTTCCCTGGGTGTGTTCTAACTGTGGGGGGGTTGGGCTAACATGGGCATGAGAGATCTAACTGATCCCAGTGACAGGGATCAGTAGATCTCTCATGCCCCACTGACAGGGCGGGGAACCGCCGTGTTTACATCGGCGGTTCCCCGTTCTATTCCCTGTAGCCGCTCATCGCGGCTCGCCGGCGGACATCGGGTCCGCCCGAGCTGCAGGCACACTCCCCAGGAGTGCGGCGGGTGCGCGCACACGCCCCCTGGTGGCCAAATGCGAATCGCCGCAAAAAGACGGCGCGTGGTGGGGAAGCGGTTAAATACCCTCTGGGTTCCTCCCATAAATTCAGGCCAGCCCACTGGCCTTCCTACATATACACACACAGTCTACAGCAGGGGCCCTCAAACTATGGCCCTCCAGTTGTTCAGGAACTACAATTCCCATCATGCCTAGTCATGTCTGTGAATGTCAGAGTTTTACAATGCCTCATGGGATGTGTAGTTCCGCAACAGCTGGAGGGCCGTAGTTTGAGGATCCCTGGTCTACAGTAACATATAGTACACTAAATGTTTATACCTTCCTTAATTAACGAAACGCAAATAAGTCAAAAAGGGTCAGCGCTTGCATGTATACCTGTTTTACGACTCCATTATATCACATGAGCGTGCTACGTTTTAATTAATTTGAATAATTAATTTATACTCATTAAGGTCAAATGATTATCCTTCATGAATTATTCAAGTCCACAGAAACTATAAAAATCTATCTGTTACTAGATTATAGATAAAGTAAAAACAAGTCATCAAATAATTAGACTGCAGGGCTTTAGAAAACACTAATGAAACCAAATTACCTTTCAAACCAAACTATTAACACTTAAAGGAAAGCTCCACTTTCAACTAAAAAAATTGATGATTTCAGTGGGATGCAGGGATTTCGTTGGCATCACATCCTTCTGAAGAAGATGGGAGTGAGGGGTTGCTCCCTCCAAAAACTAGTCCTTTTTGGATTTCAATAAAAGATAACATCTGGTCTGCAAAATTGGACAGTAGGGTATGGAATTGAGAGGGGTGTATCACATTTAAACCCTTTGGAGGTGTAGTGGGTTCATCAATGACATGTCAAAGATGGTGCCCAAAAACATACCTACCCTCCGCCTTTTCACCATAGTAATCCCAACATCAAGAATGCCAACTTACCATATGAATTAGAACATGAAGTCCTATTAGTTTTACTACTGTGCATAATACACTACCTTCTTATTTAATGCTATTAAAATTCACATTTCAATTTCTATCTGCAGATGCTGTCATTTTCTAAAATTGTCAAAAATGTTGAATGTCACTTCCTTAATGTAGCAATTTAGATGCCTCCCTCCTTCTTCATGATGAGTCTTTGCTGAAATGCAAGTTGAATTTCAGGCTTCCCCTGCAATAAGGCCTTCATTTTTTCTGATTTGCTCTCCAAGGCTCTTCCTTGCCTAAAGGGATGCAGACGCTGCAGCTTTTCTCATTACAACAGTGACATTTCCCCAGATATAGTGAAGGGTGACCAGGAAAACCTTTAAGGAAAGGACATGGTGAAACAAGAACATTTTTTTCAGAACAGAAAGGTATGACTCTGTAAAAGAAAAAGTTTGTCAAATGATTTAAAGCAGCATTAAAACTGTATTTTTTAAAATTAAAATGACAAACATGGTATACTTACCTGCCCTGTGCAATGATTTTCTCACGCTGGCGCTCCAGGCTCTTCCACTTTGGCAAGTGCCCCCATGGAAAGCTGCTTTCCATGGAGGCACTCGTTGCATGCTCGCTCCCGAGCCGTCCTGTTTGTGTCTATTGCCCCCCCACTCGCTCAGCACAGCATTTGATTGATAGCAGCGGAAGCCAATGGCTCCCGCTGCTATCAATCTGCCCAGGGAGGAGGAAGACAGCGGCGAGAGCCTCTGCTCTCTTGCACATTACTGGATTGGATCAAGCTCAGGTAAGTATAAGGGGGGCCGGGGGGGATTTTGCAGCACAGAAGGTTTTTCAACGCAATGCATAGAATGTATTAATGTGAAAAACCTTAAGGCTTTAGAACCACTTTACTGGACTTTACTTTTAACTGGAAGCATTTTTGTTAACAAAACTGAAGTTATGCTTTGCACTACAAATGGAGGCTGCACGTTTAAACACTTAGGCCACTTTCACACTGAGCCCTTTTTCGGGCGCTTTTGCGCTAAAAATAGCACTTACAAAGTCCCTGCAAAACCTGATCCAATGCACCCCAGTGTGAAAGCCTGAGTGCTTTCACACTGGGGCGGTATGCTTGCAGGACATTAGGAAAAGTCCTGCAAGCAGTATCTTTGGGGCGGTGTGCTGAGCGGTGTATACAGCGCTCGCAAACTGCCCCTCCATTGAAATCAATGGATAGCACTTCCGAAGTGGCTGCACTTTTAACCCCTTGCGGGGGGTTAAAAGCGCCACCCTGCTGACTGCATAGCGGCGCCATAGTGCCGCTATAACAACGGAAAAGCGCAGCTGAAACCAGTGGCGCTTTACCGCTCCCACCCGAGTGTGAAAATAGCCTAAGAGTACTAAATTGTATATACCCCTTCCCAGGACAGTTTCAGTTTTTAGTGCTGTGCTAGTTTGACTGACAATTACTCCGTCATGCTACACTGTACCCATATCATTTATATACAATTTTTAAGGAAGCAGAATTTTTTTTGTGATATTTAATAACGATTGTTTTGTTTATATATATTTTCACTATAATCACTAAAGGTAAAAAAACTGAATATTTTGGTTTGCTGACTTTTACTTTTCATTTCTTTACCCTAACATAAAACAATCCTCTACTCTAATTGGCTCTGTACCTCTGTAATCTTAATACTCTAATTGGCTCTGTACCTTGTGACTATGATCTGAGCTGTCCAAGAATGGAGTTTGCATACATTTACCTCTCATTTCTTTACCTTTAACCCCTTCATGGTGGAGGGTAAAACTAATCCGCAATTTTGTAACTTTGACATGTATTAATAAAACTGTACATATCATTGCAACTGCTTACTGTATCCAGGTGGGTTATACCGTGTTTTGCTTTTTCAGGACAAATTGGGCTTTTATTTGGTGGTAAATATGAATGGATATTTCCTATTTTTTTATAAAAACAAATTTGTCCCAAAATAATGAAAAAAACTTTTTTTAGCTGCATATTTCTTGCCATTCTCATAACCACCAAAAAAATAACCTAAAATAAATGACCCTGCTCCTGATGATTGCAGCGATACCACATATATTATGTATACTGTATATGCCAGTCAAGTTTCTCCACCTCAAACTCGCTCATCCAAACTATATTGCCAAAAGTATTGGGCCACCTCTCCAAATCATTTTGCGGAGGGGGGATTATGGTGTGAGGCTGTTTTTCAGGGATTGGGCTTGGCCCCTTAGTTCCAGTGAAGGGAACTCTTAAGGCGTCAGCATACCAAGTCATTTCTGGACAATTTCATGCTCCCAACTTTGTGGGAGCAGTTTGGGGATGCCCCTTCCTGCTCCAACATGACTGCACGCCAGTGCACAAAGCAAGGTCCATAAAGACATGGATGAGCGAGTTTGGGGTGGAGGAAGATGAGTGGCCTGCACAGAGCCCTGAACCTCATCCTGATAAAACACTTTTGGGATGAATTAGAGTGGAGACTGCGAGCCAGGCCTTCTCGTCCAACATCAGTGCCTGACCTCCCAAATACGCTTCTGGGAGACCGGTCAAACATACCCATAGACACTCCTAAACTTTGTGGACAGCCTTCCCAGAAGAGTTGGAGAATGGTGGGCCAACTCAATATTGAACCCTACAGACTTATGCCTTGTACACATGGGTCGACGATCGTATACAACAGGTCGTACGAACGACCATTGTATGCTAAATCAACCGTTAGTATGCACGAATAGAACAGCCGGCGTATGACGGTCGTACAACAGAAGTTGTATGAGCAGACTAGGAAACTTGGTAGTACCAACAAGCGGTCATACGACCGTTGTATCGTGTGTACAGAGAAGTTGGTCCAATAAGTTGTATTGTGCAAAACACGCATGCTCAGAAGGCAGGAATTACATGCACCTGAACTTTCTCTTTATACGTTCATAACACTACACTGTGTTCAGCTTGGTCGTACGATCGTGTAGTGCATGTCAGTATGCTAGACACAACAGCCAACATACGATTTGGTCCATTCGGTCGTACGACCGTCGAACCGTGTGTACGAGGCTTAAGACTGGGATGCCGTTAAAGGTCATGTGCGTGTAAAGAAGTGGTTCTCAACTCCTGTCCTCGGGACCTACTAACAGGCCAGTTTTGCAGGATAACTGAAATGCATCACAGGTGATATCATTTGTTGCTTAGTGATTGCAGTATTCTAGTCTGCATCTCCCCAAGGTAATACTTAAAATCTGGCCTGTTGGTGGGTCCTGAGGACCGGAGTTGAGAACCACTGGTGTAAAGGCAGGCGTTCCAATACTTTTGGTATTATAGTGTATACGCATATATGCCGCCTCACAGAAGAAGACCCACATCATATATGTGTACACTTGGCAGAAAATGGTTAAGATAATTGATCCCATAATTATTGGTGGTCTTTAGCACTTTATACCTTCTCCCCAAAAAAAAATCTCATATTCACTGGTAGCCAGTGGCAGTTTAACCCACTCACCTTAAAAAATATCTCATCTCCTGTTCTGTCTTTTTTTGAAGACAGATACCGTAAAATAGCAGTGCATATTGATTACAGTGGGATAGTACTGGATCTTTTATATCAGGGGTCTCCAACCTTTTGACTTTCCTGGGCCACACTGGAAGAAGAGAAATTGTCTTGGGCCACACATAAAATACACTAACAATAAGGATCGATGATGGGCAGAAAGTTAGGCAGATCACAAGTTAAGGGTCACTGAAAGATAATGTAGCTATCTGAGTAATAAAACTTCATTTTTTTACAATATTTTTTAAATTTTTAATAAAATTAAACGAGGGAAACATAAAAAGAGTGCGATAATTGATGCTGTTTTTGATAAACGAACTCATCAATATCTGGTTGGATGGATGCAGCAGTAATTCTCAATCAGTTCTCAAGGGGATCATCAGATATTTTGGTTCTAATTTTGCCCTTCATCCTAGAAAATAGTTGCTCACAAATGTAGGTGCTGCCGAAATTGAATGACTTCATGGTGTGATTGTGAAGAGTGGGCGATTTTTCTTTAGGAAGATAAAGAGAAAAGTCCGGTAAAGCAACACAGTCAAAATATTCTTGAGTCGCATGTGTTGGTTAAGTGTAAACGCATTTTTACATTAAACCAAAAAAAGAATCAACATTTTTAAATTTATGATTTTGTGTTTGGCTGCATTCATAGCCATCTTGGGCCACAGGTTGGACGCCCTTGTTTTCCATTATTTAGAAACAACGTCCTGTAATCTGTGTGCCGGTGCTTTTCTCCTTTAAGAAGGCCATTTAAACCTTGTCTGGATTTGGCAAGCCTGTCAACACAACCCAACACGAAGGCGCTAGATGTCAAGAAAGATTTTCCTCTTGGGTTGATGAACTGACCTTTAAGCAGGTTAACAGGACGGATAAGACCTAATTATGACGATGTGTTGCAATTAATGTGAGCGTCATAACAAATGCTTACTTCTCCCTGCTGTACAGCTTCTGGGATTTGGGGTATTTTCTTTGCTCTTTAATAATTCACATCTGTGCTTAGTGATTAGCAGGATGCATTCTGAAAAGCACCGCTCTTGAAGAAACTGATGGCCAGGCTGTGAGAGATTAATATTTGTGATTAGGTGGAACGGGACCAGCAGCTATCGCTAATGCCGCACAGAGCTGACACTCTTTTCATCCTGAAACGTAATTAAGGTTTTATGTTGCAGATCACAGCTGAGAATGGAGTCAAGTACGTATCGCTCTTTATTTTACAGCGACCAATTTAATATGAATAAACATCTTGTTAGTTAATATTCTCTTGAATATTCATATTCATCATGCTATAAAATCCACTAAGCACTGGGAGCTTGGTTAATAAGGCGATGTTGCGTGTTAAGATGACGAGCTGCAACCTATTGCGGCCAGTCGTTTCTTAGTTTATAATGATCAGATCAGGACGAGATGAATCCTGATGGATGGTATGTGCTATTGTTCTGTTTTATTGACTTATTCATTTTCATATCTGAAATTGACTGTGTCATCTCAGCAATGAAAGGATGAGAGCTAGAGTTGACACCTCATCCCTTTAAACCTGAACACTTATTAATTACACAGGTGCTGTGGTTGATTAAGGTGGTAATTAAACTCACTTGGTGCCTTAGGCTGGGTTCACACTTGTCCGACAAATGGGCCGACATTGTGAGCACAAGTCGCATTACGTCACCAAATCAATGTTTCCTTATGAGAGCCGTCTTAACTGGTCTGATACAAGTCGTTCCGACTTCGAAAAAGGTTCCTGTACTACTTTGGTCCTACTTCAGCCCATTGAACATCATTGAAGTTGGATCAAAGTCGGATCCTTGTTATAACAATTTGGCTTGTGACATCCGACTTGGTGATTACAGCAGCAGTAAAAGGAATTTATCTCACACTGGGATTATTTTGATTGGTGAAAGGACAAGTCACTATCTCAAAGTCGGAGCAAAATCTTATCTTGTTCATTCAAGTTGGATGGAAGTAGGACCAAAATAGGACCGATGTTGCAGGGCAAAGTAGGATCAAAAGTCTGACCGTTTTTATATCGGATAGTGTGAACCCAGCCTCACTTGCATTAAATTAGCCTCAGAACCTGTGTAATTCATATCTTGACCGGGTTTAAAGGGATGAGGTGGCAACCCTAAGCAGAGCGCCACAGGTTTGTTTCAAGTCTAGCAAATGTTTGCTTATCTTGACAACAGGTCTGAGGATATAGCCCATCGATCTCCAAGCTGTACCCTTTGCTTGCCTTTGTCCGGCCCGCGGGGCACTTTTCCTCCCACTGATACGAGACCCTATTATGCCAACTGACATCAACTATGGGGCACCATTTCTCCCATTGACACCAAAAATGGGGCCCCATTTCTCCCATTGACACCAAGGATGGGGCACTACTCCTCCCAATGATACAAATTATGGGGCACTATTCCTCCACCTAATACCAAATGTGATGTTTACTCCCATTGATGCCAGGAAAATTTCCACTCCTGCTGGTCATAATTTCGCCCCCCTAAAGTCTGAAGGACAATAAACTGGCCCTTTGTTTAGAAAGTTTTGGAGGCGAATCAGAATGGCAATGTTCTCTTAAACCAGTCCTGGACTGCTCACCACACATATTTTTTTAAATGTATTTATTTTATTGACATTTTTTAATTTAATTATTTTTTTTTAATCAACTTTATTGCTTTTACAAGGGATGAACAACATTCCCTGTGATAGCATGGGCAGGGACGGGTATCCTTTACTGAGACATCTGGAGTCTATTAGACCCCAGATCTCTCCTCTACCCTTAAAAGAATCTGATCAAGCCAAGATTGATTTGATCAGATGCTTTCACAAGCCAGTAATGGCTTATTTACATCCTGGCGAAACGTGACAACATATGCACCACTTCCCATTTCTTAGACTATTGAGGAGATTGGGAACATTCCAGTCCTAGGTCATCTCAATTGTAAGCCAGCAAAACTGCTGGCTTCAGGCCGAGGCTCCCCGCTGCAACGGAAGAGCCTGAAAAGACAGAGTAAGGCAGTGGCAGATATTTAACTGCTATATTTGCTTTTGCATTACAGAGCAATGCTGGCCAGAAAAAAGATACCGGGATGATGCCTGTAGCTGCAGGCATCATCCCAATATCACCACTCAAAGTCCCGGACTTCATATGATGACCTATGGGAGGGAACTGGTTAATCATTGTTTTATGCTTTTCATTGTGCGGTATACCCAAAAAAACACCAGCACACAAGCCTTGATGGAGGGGGAGTTGTGAGTCCTTGAATTGCTTTGTATATACAGTATGCTCTAACACAGGGGAGTCAAACTTCATTTCATTGCATTGTGGCCACGCTCAAAGGGCCGGTTGTATCTGTAAGACTAGATGTCCAGAGCAACCCCCTCCCCTTTACAGCAGATGTTAAGAGCCCCCCCCCCCCCTTACATCAGATGTCAAGAGTTCTCCATCCTTCCTTATATCACAGTGCACCCTCCTTACCATGTGCTGCTGTTGGTTAGAAGCTAGAGGCGACGCTGGAAAGCAGAAAGTGCAGGGTCTGGAGGAGGACCAGAGTAGGGCTGGAGTCAGCTTCTGGAGTCTGCTGAATGCTGAGACCAGGGGAGGAGGAGTCGAGGTGGTGCTGCAGCTGCACAGGGAGGCACAGGATCTGTAGGAGGAGTTCTGTTATCTTCTCTGCTGCTGACTGCTGAGACAAGGGGAGGTGGAGATGAGGGGGTGTTGCAACTGCAGGAGAGGTGTGAGGGCCACATGAAATGACCTAGAGGGCCGGATTTGGCCCGCGGGCCTTGTGTTTGAGGCATGTGCTCTAACCTGTTGTCAAGATAAAGAAATGTTTCTGGACTTCATACAACCATGAGAAGTTCTCACCCTTCTATATACTATTTTGATCACTCCAGGCGTCCTTTGGGATACCCCGGTTTAGGAGGCTGCCTGTAGAAACTTTACACCAACCAGCCACTCATGTATCAGTCCAGCACTCCACCAATGCACTTTTTGAATCTCAGCAGTGGAGATAGGATGTACGTGCAATTCACTCTTAACATCCCTGGGCTGCATGTATAAATGTGTAGGGCAGGGGTAGGCAACATGTGGCCCTCCAGCTGTTGTGGAACTACATTTCCCATGAGGCATTGCAAGGTTGGCAGTTACAATTACTCCCAGATGCATGATGGGACTTGTAGTTCTGCAGCAGCTGGAGGGCCGCAGGTTGCCTACCCCTGGTGTAGGGTGTTAAATGTGCATGGTCTGGTCTCATGTGCCCTTTATATGTTTACATATTCTAAACAATATTCACTGGCTAATGTCTGTAGCTGTAGGCATTGTGGAAAAATTAATCCTTAAATTTTACAAAAGAGGCACTGAAATTATGGCTCCTTTCTTTATTTTTATGGTAGCAGAGATTTATTGGAAAGAAACTTAAACCCAACTCCATTTCTGATCTAAGTCTGTAGTGATCTTTGAGGATGAACTACTTCACAGCACATGCAGCTAGAGAGGTTAAAGCTCTTTTACTGCTTGGGCCTTCATACACACTGAACGTTTTTAACATGGTTGCTAGGGGCCATGCACAGATAGGCGTTTGCAGAAGTTTAGGGTAAGGGATGTTTAGAGGCAGAAAAAAAATCCCGCAACCAGTGCATCTAGGAGTAGCAGAGTTTTTGCAGAAAAAAAATCTTGACACCTGTAAACGTGCGTTAACGCTAGACACGTTTAGCGCTTGAGCAAGAATTAATTTTAATGGCCAGAATAAATAATTATTCTGGCCAATGAAATGAATTAATGCCTGAGGGATCGACGTGCCGAAATGCACTACACACGGTTACAAGCATCAAGCGTTTTTTTCTGCCAAAACCACTGCTGCTGCCAGGAGGAAAGGCTTCTAGAATAGATGGCAAAATGTCTAGTGTGCATGAGGTCTTGATCAGAACGTGTAAATACTTTAAAGTGCGCATATGCCTAGATTATAGACATTAAAGTGTGTTTCCACTTTTGCTGTCAAATTCGAGTTGAGTTGATGTTTGTTAGGTGTTCGCATTCACACAGCATACCTAAAAAATGTAAAATAAATATTTATTTTAGAAGTTTCTATGGAGAAGGTGTCATGGCTAATTCTAAAAATTTCTGGAGAGTCTCACAGTGGCTGTTTCCCCACACAGACTAATGCTGGGTGGATTTTTTTTTATCGTTTAGCTAAAGGTTCCTTGAGCTTCGGCTGATTGACCTCCTATCTGAATGTACCTGCATGGATCTAGAACTAACACCACTTGGCAGAGCCAGTAGCATGACACCAGTAATCATTTAAGTTGTTGGTAATAGTGGCATTCTGATCACCATTGTAAGGGGGGTGGCATTGTGACCACCACTGTAAGGGGGCATGCTGAACACCATTGTAAGGGGGTTGTTTGAACTACCATGTAAAGGGAGCATTGTGAACACCAGGGTATGGGGGATATTTTGACTACCACTGTAAGGGGGGCATTGTGATCACCACTATGATGAGGGTTTTGTGACCACCACGGTAAGGGGGGCATTCTGAGCATCACTGTAAGGGGGATATTCTGACCACCACTGTAATGGGGGCATTCTGACCACCATGTAATGGGGGGCATTGTGACCACCACTGTTTGGGAGACACGCTATCATGTAAGGGAGGTAATGTGACCTTCACTGTAAGGGGGATATTCTGACCACCACTATAATGGGGGCATTGTGACCACCACTGTATGGGAGACACTCTATCATGTAAGGGAGGTTTTGTAAGGGGGATATTCTGACCACCATGTAAGGGGGACATTGTGGCCACCACTGTGAGGGGGATATTCTGACCACCATTCTAAGGTGGATATTCTGACCACCACTGTAAGGGGGGTATTGTGATCACCACTATAAGGGGGGTTTGTGACCACCACTGTAAGGGGCATTCTGAAGACCACTCTAAGGGGGATATTCTGACCACCACTGTAACGGGGGCATTCTGACTACCATGTAAGGGGTGCATTGTGACCACCACTGTATGGGGGACACTGTATCATGTAAGGGAGGTTTTGTGACCACCAGTGTAAGGGGGATATTCTGACCACCACTGTAGCGGGGGCATTCTAACCACCATGTAAGGGGGGCATTGAGACCACCACCGTATGGTGGACAATCTGACTATCACGTAAAGGGGGCATTGTGACCATCACTGTAAGGGAATATTCTGACCACCACTGTAACGGGGGCATTCTGACCACCATGTAAGGGGGGCATTGTGACCACCACTGTATGGGGGACATTCTGACTATCATGTAAAGGGGGCATTGTGACCATCACTGTAGGGGGGGGGGGGCATTCTTCCCACTGACATCCAATGTTAAAGGCATCCTTCCCACTGACCCCAGATTAATTAATTTTAGCAGGGGTTCCCTGAGAGCTGAAAATTAGTTTAGGATTCCTCTGGGGTAATAAGGTTGAGAAAGGCTGGATTATAGTAATAACAATATGCATGGCCACAAAAAATACAGGAATTTCCTTACTGCATGAAAAAGTCCATTTTCCTTTGGATTAAAGTGATCACTGGCAGAAAAGGCCGCCTTTCTCTGGATAATGGCCCTCCATTAGTATAATGCACTCACACACTTTGAAAAGGTTCCATTTGCTGGAGAGGTTTGGGTCACAGAGTCTTTTTCCATATCTCACACTTTAGTTCATAATAATCAGCTTTTCATGACATTTCTGCCTCTCATCCCCAGGCTTTCCTTCAGCGTGGTGTCACGGGATATAATCTCCACGTCTGTTCTATGATCCTAGAACCAGGTTAATACTGAGAGACCGCATTAATGTGACATGCACTCAACAGATGAAGTAGAACTAAAGGGGCATTCCAAGGAAAATACACTTTTGTCTAGTGATTTATTCAAAGGAAACATCTCATCACTGTAGGGATCTTAATTGATAAAGGAAATGGCAAAGCTAGAGGCAGGATGATTATACAGGACACTGGAGATCTGCAGGCTCCACGTGATACCACCTTCTGGTTGTGTAGTTTGTCAGGGTGTGTAAATTGCAAGAGCGACTGAACAGAATTACCAATTTTTTTGTTAGGTAACACATCACATGTGTATGCATTTTATAAAAGTGATAATTCTGTGTTTGCAAGAACAATTATATTCCAGGTATGATTTGTTTTTTATTCTACACTAAACAAGATTAAGGATATAATGGCTGCTTTCAGGGCTGGTGCAAGGATTTTTGACACCCTAGACGAAACCTCATTTTTCCGCCCCCGTTGGCTGCGCCCCTGACTCCACCCAGTTTGCCATGTCCATGTATACGATGGAGGTGGCGGAGGTGGAGATTTTTGCAGTGCCTCTCTACCTATTTCTTTAGCCGTGGTCCACAGGCCCGCACCTGTGCCTCTGGACCCGGCCTAAAGACAAATAATGGCAGCACCGGCTCGCTTCCTCATGCCAGCCGTGGTCCGCAGGTATATGGAAAGGTTGAGGTAGTATATGGACAGGCTGGGGTAGTATATAGACAGGGGCTCGGCACCCTGGGTGACAGTGCACCCTAGGCGGCCGCCTACTCCGCCTAGTGGTAGACCCGGCCCTGGCTGCTTTACTTAATTTATTTCTTTTCCCCCAAGATCACATCAGCATTATGGTTGCCCTTAAAGGGCTGGTTGTATCTGTAAGACTATAAAAATGTATCTACTCTCAAATTAAATAATTTCCTCTGTCCTCCTCTCCATTGCCAGCTGCTGAGGAAGGGAGGAAGGGGAAACAGAGACGAGTCTCTCTGCAGCTGCACAAGATTTGGCAGAGGATGTTCTGTTGTCCTCTCTGCTGCCAACTGTTGAGAAAAGATGAGGAGGAGGGGGTTGCTGTAGCTGCAGGAGATGTGCAAGGGCCACATGAAATGGCATGCTGGCCGGATTCGGTCTGCGGGCCATGTGTTTGACCCATGTGATCTACTGGCAGATTATCATATACCTGCTATATGTACAGCACGATCTAGTGGCTAATTATCATATACCGGCTATATGTATAGCACCATCTAGTGGGTGATGATCATATACCTTCTATATGTACAGCACAATCTAGTGGCTGATTATCATATATTTGCTATGTGTACATCACAATCTAGTGGCCGATTATCATATACCTTCTATATGTACAGCATCAACTAGTGGCTAATTATCATATATACCTGTTATAGGCAAAGCACCATCTAGTGGCTGATTATAATACACCTGTTATATGCACAACACCATCTAGTGCAGCCTTTCTCAACCTTTTCAACACAGAGAAATAACTTTCTGTTCTCAGGGAACCCCTGCTAAAATGATTATATCTACAACTAATGATACATTAGTGTGATAGATAGTGGGAAGAATGCTCCCTACACTTGTGAACCCCTAACAACCTCTGGAGAAACCCTAGGGTTCCATGGAACCCTGGTTGAGAAAGCCTGATCTAATGGCTGATTATGGTATACCTAATATATATGTACAGCACCATCTCGTGGCTGATTATTATATACCTGTTATATGCACAGCACCATCTAGTGGCTGGCTATCATATACCCATTGTACGCACAGCACCATCTAGTGGCTGGCTATCATATACCCATTGTACGCACAGCACCATCTAGTGGCTGGTTATCATATACCCATTGTACGCACAGCACCATCTAGTGGCTGATTATCATATACCTGTTATATGCACAGCACCATCTAGTGGCTGGTTATCATATACCCATTGTACGCACAGCACCATCTATTGGCTGATTATCATATACCTGTTATATGCACAGCGCCATCTAGTGGCTGATTATCATATACCTTCTATATGCAGAGCACCATCTAATTGTTAGAGAGGATGAGGACACCCATTCATGTTGGTGGAGAAACAAAAGATGCCCCTCTCATACCTACCAGCTGTGACATGCAGAAGAGTAGTATCTAATGCATTTCATATATTTATAAATTATTTTATATATCAGTGTATATTAGAGCCATTTGCAATCCAAAAATAGTACCCAGAGAGGGTTGTTATTTTTCTAAAATTGCAGCAGATTTACCTAAAGGAAACCTGAACTGAAATAATGAATGTGCCTTTGCTGGCATTTCTTTATGTAATTACAGGTTGCCTGGCTATCATACTGATACAATGGCTTCAGTACTTTTTTAAATATCATACTTGCTCTAGACTAGTGACTCAGAAAGCATTAAAGCCGGACACAGCTAGGCAACAGAAAGAGGTCGGTAATGGCAGTCTCAATATTTATGTCAGTACTGTGTAGATATAAAAAGCGCAGTCCTTTTAAATTCCTTCAAACTTTAGAAACCAATTTATTGTATTGAACGCACTTTAAGCAAAGGCCACAAAAAATGTAGCTCCCTCTTGCTCGGTTCTTTTTTAGGTCATGGTGGCAGGAAAAAGAAACCACTGCCCCACTTATTTTTATAGCGTGTTAGATTCCTTTTCCAGCGCCTGTTTTTAGTGTCAGTGGAGTTAAATGGCGAGAAGTAGGAATGTTTTTCTTCGTTTCGGTATTGCTGCTACTTTCTTCTACTTTTCTGTTAAAAGGCTTAGATGTGAGATTAAATCAGCAATCATCGCTAGAGTGCGCAAATAATTAAATGGAGGCGCTTACTGCAGTAATAACATTGATTCCTGGTTAGAATCAATCCTTCCTGTCTTCGGGCCTCACATATTGTCATGCGGCTTCACTCTAACATAACAATACAGTTTATTTTTACAATTAGCCGTGTAGTGAGTCCAGCTGCTTAAAATCCCCTCCTGAATTCAGCGGGCATCTAAAGATCTCGCTGGTAAATGTCTCCTTATCTGCGGAGTCACAAGGACCTTTTTTTTTAGGCCACATTAAGAGGATTTCCAATTACAAAGAAAATCCCCTATTTGCTCGTGACCCCTACAAGTAGTAGCATGGTGGTGGCCCTCCTAAACGTCAAGGTTTCACCCTGACTGTGAGCTGCAATTACAAATCTTCCTTGCAGCACTACCTGCTGGTAAAATATAGTATTGCAGAGCAGCCATATAAGAATAATGCTTTCCTATAGAACCCTTAGCCTGCATTCACATAGGGGCGACTTGCGATCCGACTTGAGTTGCCTCAAGTCGCCCCAAGTCGCTTGACATTTGAAATCCCATTGAAATGAATGGGAGCCGTCTTAATATACACGACTGAAGTCGCTCCGACTTCAAGGCGACTTCTGAAAAGGTTCCTGTACTACTTCTAGGCGACTTCTATCCGACTTGTGCCCATAGAATTCAATAGAAGTCGCCTCCAAGTCGGATCCCCATCTACATGGAAGCGACTTTACAGTCAAAAGAATAGAATTTCTTTTTAGGCAGCCCCCTCCCTCCCTTCTCTGATTGGTCAAGTCAAAGTCGCCTGGCAAAAGTCGTGTTGTAAAGTCGCCTGAGGTCCTTGAAGTCGCGTTGGAAGTCGTGCTGGAAGTCGCGCTGAAGTCGCCTAGCGAAATCGCATCAAAGTCGGGTCGCCCCTGTGTGAATGCAGCCTTATGGTCTGATTTCAGTCCACCAGGCACATCCTTACATATACCCAGTGAAGTGACTGGCCTCAGCTGATACACGCATAATAATCAAATCCTCCTACATAAGTTGCACCTGTCTATCTGCATCTTCTCTTCTCTACATCTGTTCAAAGTCCTGAATGTATAAAGCTTTTCTGAGCTGTCAGAAATAAAGGGGTGGTTTGGAGATCTGATTGGAGGGAAGAGACACACTCCCCTTCACACAGTTCACACATCACACATGAACAGAGCTGAAGCGGTCAACCACAGGCTGTGTGCTGGAGATCCTTCCCCATCACTTTTTTCTCTTGCTGCCCATGTAATTATACTAGCTGCATTGAAAACTACAGTACATATTTAGTGAACCCAGATTTGCTTCAATAGTTATCTATATCTGATGAGGATTAGCCAATTCTGAATTCCGTATACCGATGTATTGTAAAAGCTCTTATTAAAAGTCTTGCACTAGAAATCCAGACTGATTCTTCTAGGAATTTCCATCCTTGTATTTGCTGCTGGCACGCCTAAACCCTCAGTTCTTCTAACTGCAGCCAGATAGAAATTGATGCTGGTCTACAGGGACTTCCCTGGTGATTGACCAGCAGCAGAGCAGAACACATGGGGATGCGCCCGTGCTGGCACCAAAGCCCTGGGAACTCCGTTAAACAAATAGTGATCACAGACTGAATTCACAAAGCCAATGCAGCAGGATAATCATCCTTTAAAGCACTATTAAACCCAATAGCAAACACTTATTATATTCCAGTTTATCAATTCATAGATGTGATGGCTGCATTCGTTTTCTTTTTCAGGCTTTCTGTCTTCTATTTTTATCTGGTGATCCACCTAGCAAGTCTGTTGTGTTTCAAAAGACAAAAAACTCAGATGCTTTGGAGGCCAGAGGAGAGATCTGGGGTCCAATAGACCCCAGATCTCTCCAAAAAGATGACCTGTCATGGCCAAAGCTATCACAAGGGATGTTGTTCATCCTTTGTGATATCAATAAAGTTGACCAAAAAGGCAAGTGTGTTAAAAATAATATATGTAAAAAAAAAAACTAAAAAAAATGTAGGCTCTCCAACTCCTCCTCCCATTCCCCTTGCTCACACACATGTAGATCCCACACGCATATGTAAATGGTGATCACACAACACAATCTTTCTAGCATCAGGTCTCCTGTGTAACCCTAAACTGGTAAAGGCTCTTAACGTGTCACCTATGGATAATTTGATGTACCATAGTTTGCAGGCATGCACGGTTTTAAAGCGTGACATGTTTGGTATCTGTTTACTCGGCATAGCATCAATAACATTTTTTTTTTTACAAAAGGATATATTTTATTGATATTTTTTTAACAAAAGGATATATTTTATATTTACCAAAAAAATGTGTATTTTATTGTGTTTGTGTTTACTAAAATTCCACAATTCATTGCTTTTGAGAAACTGCCACACAAATACTGCGTGAACAATTGTTGAGAAATTGCAACACCTACCATTTTATTCTTTAGGCCCTCTGCATAAATGAATATACATACATATAATGTTTTGGGGTTCCAAGTCATTTTATGTACCTTTGATTGTCGCCTATCCATGGGCATACCCAATTTTAAAGCAAGACATGTTTGGTATCTACTTACTCTGCATAAAATCATCTTTTATATTTTACAAAAAAATTAGTGTATTGTATTTGTGTGCACTAAACTTCATTGCAATGTATTTTCTACAAAACAATTGTGTTTGAAAAACTGCTGTACAAATATCGTGTGACATAAAAAATTGCAGCACCCGCATTTTTATTCTCCTGAACCTCTGCTTAAAAATATATATAAAATGTTTAGGGGCTCTGAGTAATTTTCTAGCAAAAATAAAAAAAAAGTGCTGACTTTTACATGTATGAGAACTGGTCCTTTAAGGGACTGTTATCGCCAGGGACCAGTGTATGGGCTCCCAATCATGTGTCTCAGTGGTCACCTAGCCCGTCCTAACTGCTTCTGATCATATGGAGTGACCAGGAGCTGTCAGCTGCCACAAACTCTATAAACGGTTGACAGCAAGGGCTTAAACATGTTCCTAAATAGCCAGATTAGATAGCTTTATTATTTGCACCAAATGCCCTTTCAAATCAATTGCCTTGTAACAGTAGTAGTGACATCATCACTGTGCTGTACAAAGCCTATGCAGAGAGCAGAGCTGTGGGAGGGACCCAGCAGGCTCCACCCACTACATGCTGCCTGCAGAAAACTTCAGGAGGGGGCGGAGACAAGACCAGTCACCCTGCACAAAGAGAGAGAGCAGCAGTGACCGGTCTGTACAGGAATCTCATGAGTAAAGGCAAAGTTCAGAAGCGGTTTCATGCTTGGTTACTGCTCAGATATGAAGGAAATACGCAAACAGAAACATAGAAAAGTGATGGCAGAAAAAGACTGAGTAGTCCATGAAGTCTGACAATTTTTTTTTTGTTTTTTGTTTTTTTGTTTTTTCATTAACTGTGCTGTCTGACTATAGATTTATGTTTATCCCAAGCATGTTTGAAACCATTTACTGTTGATTGTCTCACTACCTCTGTTGGTAGTTTATTCCAATCATCAACCACCCTTTCAGTAAAATAATACTTTCTAAGATTAGTTTTGAACTTCCCCCCAGTTAGTTTGAGGTCATGTCCCCGTGTTCTTGATTTTGGTTTCATATTGAAAAGACTGCCCTCCTCAACCTTATTCACCCCCTTGATGTATTTAAAGGTTTCAATCATGTCTCCCCTCTCCCTTCTTTCCTCCAGACTGTACATATTAAGTTCCTGAAGTCGCTCTCAATATATTTTATCCCCCAGACCTTTCCCCATTTTTGTTACCCGTCTCTGAACTCGTTCTATCTTATCAATATCGTTTTGTTAGTGAGGTCTCCAGAACTGGACACAGTATTCTAAGTGAGGTCTCACTAAAGATCTATATAGAGGAATCAGAACCTCCTTCCTCCTGCTGGTGATCCCTCTACTGATACATCCCAGAATTCTATTTGCTTTTCCCACTGCCTGGTTACACTGTTTGCTCATTTTGCAATCATCTGAAATAAGCACCCCCAAATCTTTTTCTTCTGTAGTGTTGGCTAACACTGTACCCCCAATGTTGTACTCCTCTAAGGGGATTCTTTTTCCCTAGATGCATTATTTTACATTTAGAAATATTGAACTGCAGTCTCCACTGCTTTGACCAACCAACTATAGGGACCTCCACAGACATTGTACCTTGTACTAAACCGTAACGACCTTCTAACCAGTTTCGTCACCTCTGACGTCAAGTTATAAAGATTTACATTTTATTACGTAGATCCCTTTTTCTTAGGGGAATCTCCTCATGTTGTAACCCCCATGTCACAATCGGTTGTGATGTCTTCTTTTTCTAAACCCCCACGAATAAAGTCTACTAACGTTTTACTCGTTTGTCACATTG
>BLSH010214078.1:464484-483128 GCA_018402905.1 Glandirana rugosa | reverse complement strand
GTGTATAAGAGACAGGTATTATAACAAGAAGTTGCCCTGTGTCTGTGTTATAACATATACTTCTCTGTATAGATAACACACCTTCTTACTAGGATCGGTTGTCGTTTTGTGCTTTTCTCTCTCCCGAGGGAGGGGCTGAGCACTGCTACTGAAGTCCGCTGGAGAGACAGAGCCGTGCTGTGTTATCTATATAGATGAGAATATTTCTGATATAACACTGACACAGGGAACTTATTCTTCTAATACAGAGGATATAGGAGCTTTTAGAGTTAATTATGAGAGCAGAGAGGAGAAGCTACAAGAGGAAGAGGGAGGGGGGAGTTGAAGACAGGCACACAGGAGATAGGAGAGCTGGGAGTGACACAGACTGCATAGACCACGGGCCTCTCAAGATAAGCTATATACAGGGGGAGTCAGTACACAGGGGGAAGTCATGGCCTTACATTATCACCAGTGTTGCCAACCGCCAGTAAATTTACTGACAATTTGTAAATATCAGTGATTTTTACAACTGTCTATAAATATCAGGGTCTGATAATTTGTCATGCTGTGCTAACTTTTTAAGTATAAACCAGGCAAACTACTCGATATGGGTATTGTCAGTGTTTCCATGTTGTGTTTAAATATTAATTGTCTTAGTTTTTAATAGGAGTTCAGTTATTGTTCAGGTTGTCAGTAAAAAATGTGCTCCGCCAGTAAATTTTCCATGTTTTGCCAGTAAAAAACACTGCGGGACGTTGGCAACACTGATTATCACACAGATATTTTAGGGGATATAGAGGGATAATTTAAAAAGCAAAAGCACCATGCTGCTAATTGCACATTAAAGAGACAGGAGTAGCATTTTTTTTTTTGGGGGGGGGGGGGGTTAACAAACGCTTTAAGTTGTAGTCATGTATTTACAGTAAACTGAAGATTTGCAATCTATATTTTGACCGAATATTTCCAAGAACTGATAATTTAGTTTGATCGGGCATATCTAGTAAGTTAGAGAGCAAAGTGTAGTTATTCATAGCAGGCAATCAGGAGTTGCCTTTCATTTTCTGACCTCCCTGGCTTTAACAAAAGGGATATCTGGTTGATTGTTCTGAATTGCTGCACTTAACACATGACCCTTGCCATTTGTACAGCTCTACAGTGCTGATTATGACCATTATATTAGTTCCCATACGCGCTCTCCTAAAACACAAAGTCATTCACCAATCATTGACCCCCCCCCTTGTAGAAATGGAGAACTTGACTTCTCTGGAATGTGTTGATCACAGCATTGGACTCCCACTTTTTGAACACACTAGTTATGTTGTAGGTTATTTTGGCCTTCTTAGTGTTTTAAAGAGCTATTCAGAGCCTTGTTCTTTGATAGTGTCATAGTAGGGAATCGTAAGCATTTTTATTTAACCTCAAACTTCCCCTGACCTTTTAAAAATACAGTTTACCTTTCTCTGTCTTGCTCCTATCAAACCCTCTTGTGTTGAAGTAGGTGGCCAAATATAAGCTAAAGGAAAATGCGTGATGAAAACTTCAGGCAGGCAAGCAGCTAAATTTGCAGTGTGTATATATGTATCTATCTATCTATCTATCTATCTATCTATCTATCTATCTATATACATATATATGTTTTACCTGTCAAAGGATTGGTATTCTGGTCCATCCAGTTCTGAAATGTAAACAGCTGTGCCGCACAGCACAGCCCTGTTTCGCAGGATAGAAGACCAGATATTTTTGCAGTAAGAAGTCTGCAGAGCCTACAGAGATTCCTAGGCAAACATCGACTTTCTGAAAGTGAATAATTGCACAGGCGTAGGCACCCCCCCACCATTTAACAGTGCTCTGGCAAAAGGATATTCAGACACCAGGTGTTGGAACCCAGAGATAGCTTTTCTTATACATCAGAATTTCATTTTTTTTCTAGTTCAAGTCACCTTGGCTTGTCAACCAGAAAAAATCTACTTTTGAGATCTCACAGTTTATAGCGATCTCAGTCCTCACTCCTATATTTTCTCACTCCTTCTATTGCATTTTCATTACATTACATTATAAAATCCCAGTTGTTTTGTGCAGAGTTAGGAGTTCTTGGTAGAAGTAGTTGATAGGCCTTGATTTGAAAAGTTTGTTGTATAAAATAAATCCACCACATTTCGGAAGAAGGGCATCCCACTTCTTCAGGGTTTAATCACAACTGGGTTACCTTTTTACCATGCCTTCATCGTAGGCCAAACTCCTCAAAACATTTACATGTAACAAACCCTAAATTGGATTGATCTAGTACTATCACCCACCTACTGAACTGAAAAACCTAGGGCAGAGATCTCCTAAATTAAACCTCAAAGACATGTAAAAAACACTGGTACTTTAAAAGGCAAGTCCATCTTTTTGACCATATTTCATGCTATTTAGGATGAACATGGTCAGAGTCTGCAGCCCCCAAACTTGTTACAGAATCTGTGGATTCTTCTCCCTTTCAGCTCGTGTTATTTTTTGAATTTGGCGCAGTTGTGTGAGGCTCCACCCTATCTGCCACAGTGACAGAGGAACTCTTAGTTACCAATGGAGCAAACGTACAGTGATGTCACATTAAGTCCCATCCCGGAACTGAAAGCCCGTACCTCCTGTAAAGACCTGAGGCTAGAAGAATAGCCTGCTGAAGTCAGGCATTGCACCCATGATCCACTGTTCGCAGTTGCAGGCTCCAATGCAAAAAATATTATATGCACATTTTATTTATGGGTTTATTTATTATTAATATTTTTTTTTTTTTGCAAAGATGGAATTTTTTAAGCACTTCCATTGAAGCCTGTTGGGGCCAAAAACGCTTGAAGCTTGTACTCACCGCAACCTGTTATAACTTGGAGCACTGCCCAAAGTGCCAGACATTTCTGCTCTGGTGATCCACTACTCAGAAGGGTGTTGGCTTCTGGGATGCTCACCTAGAAAACATACTGTCCATGTAGTGTGAAGATGTTGCACAAGCACAGTTCACACATTCGCACAATGTGAAATCATAATGAGAAGTGACCTCAGCTTGGATTCCTCTTAGGCCACCCCTCCTATGACTAAGCCCTGGGGGTGAACTAAAACATGTCAGAGGGCATGGCCCAGGAGGAGCCGAAGCTGAGGTCGCTTCTTACTATGATTTCACATTGAGCTGTGGTTGTATGGTGTCTTCACACTGCTTGAAGCTTGTAGCGCCGAAGGAACCTCATGTGCTCTTTCAAGCTTCAAACTTCAAGCAACGCAACCACACTCAAGTATGAGCGGGCAAAATGGGATTTTCAATGTTCAGCATTTTGGAGATTTGAGCTACTAAAAATCACTTAGGTGTAAATGGGGCCTAAACCATGAAAATGTTTGCTCTTTTAGAAAAGCAGCATACGGAGTGAAAATTCATTATGTGGCTTTGAAAATCGTTCTAGTTAAGGAAGAGGCAGGAGTTCCATAATTATACCCACTGGTTTCCTCTTGTAGCCAAATTGTCAGTTTCGGATGGGTGCCACCTTTAATAATACAGCATCAGCCTTTTCTGGATAATTTGGATTCGTCTTGCTTATTGAAAAGAGATTTAGGAAAAATATAGGGTGTGCAAGGAAAAGAACGTGTATTTCTTGAGTGCGTGTATTTATAAATGGTAGTTCAGAAAACACATTTGGATGGCCAGTGTGCCTGTAAATGGCTGTGATCTGAGGTGTCATTGGATAGTTAAGATCACAGTCACAAAGTACAGAGCCAATTAGAGTGGCTCTGTACCTTGTGGTTGCTGTGTACATCCATCACAAGTGTAAGGGTTTAAAAACATTTAGGTCATTCATAACTCAGAAAGTTTCCCTTGCCTGGTATTCAGGGGCGATATACAGGCTACTGATAAAAAATATCAGTATGGTGCAGCCTGGGTTGGGACAAACTACATTGATAGAAAGTGTAGTGTGATCCAGATCCTCAGGATAAATCCTTAGGAACCGCTGAGCGATCCAATCAAGCACACTTAACGCAGCACTTCTGAGAGACTGAAGAAAGCTCTAGGCGGCAAACAGACAAAAAGAGAAAAGTGCGCAGACTAAGTGTAGTGGGCGTATAAATATTTATTAACGGAAGACAATTAGCAACTCATATAAAGTAAGACAAATTATGCTTATCATGGTTCTCAAAGGAGTTTTGAGCTTAAGAAGACACCAACTGTCAAAATGGATACACTGGATATGGTCTGGATGGCACCTGCAATAGCTAAGAGAGACAGCAAGGGGGCACCAATCTGAGTGCAGCAAGGTGTAGAGGTGGATACAGCATACAGTAATTGATAACTCAGTGTGTGGATGATCTCATGCATTACAGTTATTGGTGCATCTACACCTGGGAGGAGGGGGCATCCAGGATCCCAAGATGAAGCTGCTGCTGCAAAGAGTGCGGTGTGGTAGCCAGGGTGATCAGGCAGCCTCAGGATAGAAAGTAGGAAGCAGCACATGTGGATTGATGGAGCACATGGTAGGACATGAAGTGATGTCAAGGGATGGCAACATGTTTCGAAGCAGACCCCTCTTTTTCAAGCCAGCTGTTTGTCTGTTCAAGTAAAAATGAATGTAATGTGTATGCAAACAAAAGAAAAACATATTATGTGCTGCCTGTGTCCCTCCATGGAGATGACTCTTTATCTCCCATCTTGTTGACGCAACAGAAAACCAGAAGAAACCTTTCTGTATTTAACAGAATTCTCATGTTGGGGAGCTGTCATTGAAGCAAATGTTCTAAGTGGAGGATTAACTTTCACTTTTTGTTGTGATGACAACTCTATCATCTTGGATTTGTCTTCACGTATTGTATCGACAGTAGTCAACAGAATTTTGTGGCTTTGAAAATTGCTCCAATAAAGGAAGAGGCTGTAATTCCAGAAATCTCCCCTCTGGTTTCCACTTGTAACCAAATTGTTTGTTTCGGGTGGGTGCCACCTTTAATAGCACAGCAACAGTCCTTTTCTGGATAATTAGGATTCTTCTTGCCTAGTGAAAAGAGATTTGGGAAAAATACATGGCATTTAAAATGAGTAATGTTTCGAATAAACCAGAAATAAGAGATGTATTTGATGGCATCATTAGTACACCTAAAACCATGTCATTTGAAGGTAAATACAAGCTTGATGTGTAGTATGCTTAAAACCGTATCATTTTAGGGTAAATACAAGCTTGATGTACAGTTATGTTAGGACAAATGTGGGTGATTCAGATTGCCCAATTATTCTGCAATTCTTTCCAGGCTGAGCTGTGACTTATAAGTTTCTTTTTGTACACACCGCATCATGTCAGATTCAGTTTGTTAGGCTCCTATTATTTTCAGAACAAGGAGGCAGATTGATGTTTTTTAATAAAGAGGTTGCTCTTGATGTTTTGATGTCCCATATTTACAGACACATTTCATTTCCCAGCTAAACTTTCAGTATATTTATAGTGTTGTTTTTTTGTCCTTGTATGTCTGTTCATCAGTTCGGCGAAAAAAAACTTGAATGAGCTCCATGATTCATAGGGTTATGTACATTAAAGTTTCTGTGCCAAGCTAACCCACTGGCTTACTGGTAGCATGGGACCATATGTATATCCCTGGTGGTTCAGGAGATTAGGCCAGCAAATGGAAATGAGGATTATAGGCTAAGATCCACATTAGAGTTGAATTCAGGGGTGGACAGATTAATATGGAATTCATGAGTCAATCTGTCCAATCCAGGAGCCAGCAGGATTTATCAGGCTAGAGCCCTGGTGCCCAACGTGAGACCTAGGGCCTGTATACATTACTTTGGCACTTTTTGTGTGGCCCTCAGGGCCCCTGCAGACATATTATGTTCATAGTCTCTGGTCATCTCTTGTGTCATGTTCATAGTCTCTGGTCATCTCTTGTGTCATGTTCATAGTCTCTGGTCATCTCTTGTGTCATGTTCATAGTCTCTGGTCATCTCTCGTATCATGTCCGTAGTCACTGGTCATCTCTCGTATCATGTCCATAGTCTCTGGTCTTATTTTGTATCATGTACATAGACTCTGGTCATCTCTTGTATCATGTTCATAGTCTCTGGTCATCTCTTGTATCATGTTCATAGTCTCTGGTCATCTCTTGTGTCATGTTCATAGTCTCTGGTCATCTCTTGTGTCATGTCCGTAGTCTCTGGTCATCTCTCGTATCATGTCCATAGTCTCTGGTCTTATTTTGTATCATGTACATAGTCTCTGGTCATCTCTTGTATCATGTTCATAGTCTCTGGTCATCTCTTGTATCATGTTCATAGTCTCTGGTCATCTCTTGTGTCATGTCCGTAGTCTCTGGTCATCTCTCGTATCATGTCCGTAGTCTCTGGTCATCTCTCGTATCATGTCCATAGTCTCTGGTCATCTCTTGTACCATGTCCAAAGTCTCTGGTCTTATTTTGTATCATGTACATAGTCTCTGGTCATCTCTTGTATTATGTTCATAGTCTCTGGTCATCTCTTGTGTCATGTTCATAGTCTCTGGTCATCTCTTGTGTCATGTTCATAGTCTCTGGTCATCTCTTGTATCATGTTCATAGTCTCTGGTCATCTCTTGTGTCATGTTCATAGTCTCTGGTCATCTCTTGTGTCATGTCCGTAGTCTCTGGTCATCTCTCGTATCATGTCCATAGTCTCTGGTCTTATTTTGTATCATGTACATAGTCTCTGGTCATCTCTTGTATCATGTACATAGACTCTGGTCATCTCTTGTATCATGTTCATAGTCTCTGGTCATCTCTTGTATCATGTCCGTAGTCGCTGGTCATCTCTCGTATCATGCTCATAGTCTCTGGTCATCTCTTCTATCTTGTCCATAGTCTCTGGTCATCTCTCATATCATGTCTGCACTCTCTGGTCATCTATCATATCATGTCTATAGAATCTGATCATCTCTCATATCATGTCCATAGTCTCTGATCACCTCTTGTATCATGTCCATAGTCTCTGTCCATCTCTTAAATCATGTCTGCAGTTTCTGACCATCTCTTATATGATGTTCGCAGTTTCTGACCATCTCTTATATCATGTCTGTAGTTTCTGACCATCTCTTGTATCATGGTGTCTGCTCACTTCCGGTATTGGGATGATTATGTCACTAGCCCACCCTAGCCCTAGTGTCCTACCAGCCTTTAGGCTTTATGCACACAGGAACTAAAAACGTCAGTAGCTTATCAATTATTTTTTTCAGCTTTTATTAGCGTTATTTTACTGACGTTATTTTGTGTTTTTAAACGGCCAGCATTTTTTTCCCCCAATTGTTCTAAAACGTCAAAAAGCGTTGGGGATCGGCGTTTAGCCACGTTTTTGCTTGTTTGCTGAAAACCGTCTCTCAGAACCCACTGGTCTTGAATTTTTACAGCTCAAAAACATCCCAGCTAAAAACAGCTGATAACAGCCTATGTGTGCATGAACAGATAGGATAACATGATGGAGGGTTTATTGACTGTAGAAATAAACGTCTGCAGCTAAAAACAGCTGCTGTAAAACAGTTAAAAAAGGTCCTGTGTGCATGAGGCCTTAAAAGAGATTTTTATGGGTCAAATCAAGAGATGAGCATATTTTGAGCACAGAGGTGAAACACATGGATGGATATATGTTTATAGCACAAGAGCATGTTTCTATGAACACTGAATTTTGACTTGATTGTTAGTGCTTTTTACACATCATTTTTTTTTGGTTATGTATGGACATTTAAAGAGATATTGAGGAATATTTTGTAGAGCACTATCCATGGAATTTTCTATCAATGTATATGTAGGGTTGTGATTAATTTTTATCACATAGGATAATTTATTTACATACTCATTTTAATTGGTATTATCCCAGCACGCGGGATAATATTTTTGTGATTTAATTTTGGGATTCTACACTTTTACAGCACTAATGCACTTTATTTATCTAGATTTCAAGGGGTATGGGAACACATGTTAGTGCTGGCTAGTTGCTGACATATATACTTTTGTGTAACTGATTGGATGCCACAGTATTGGTTGAGGTGCAGCACAAGAGTAATGTGTACTTCAATTTCATTTTACATACGCTTTAATTGTTCTCTTTTGGTCTGTTAAATGCACCATTAAAAGTCTTTATTAGGACCTTGTTCACATGGTGCGAGGGCACAGCCTCAGTTTGGGGACACAACCCTGCAGTGGCGGCTGGTGTTAGGTATTTGGGGGGGGGGGGCAGCAAACTAACGGCATCCACCCCCACCCCCCGGGCCCCCTTAGATGGACAGGAAGGTGGTGATCACCACAAGCCCGCCAATGACCCTCCCCCGGGCGTTAGACAGATGAGAAGGCGGCGGCAGAGACTAACCTTGACATAGTAGGCAGGGGGAATGAAGAGCCAGGGCATTCTCCTCTCCGTTCTCCTCTGGACTGAACAGGAAGTGTGTCCTGAGACACTATTGGCCAGTGTGTCCTGAGACACGATTGGGAGCCCTAAGACTCCTTGGCAAATCAGACCTCAGGAGCTGCTTCCTGATTGGCCGGGAGGAGAATCAAGAAGACAATAGAAAATATTAATTTGCTATTGTCACACAACTGGGAGGGTTCAGGGGGGAATGCTGTGCGCCCTGAGCCCACCCTTTTTTTAAGCCAATTAGAGCCTCTGGCTCTAATCATGTGCTTCAAAAAAAAAAACATTGGAATCCATGCGTTCGGCACCCTGCATGTAGATTAAGGACCGGGCGTATGGATTAGTGGTAGAAGGTTCCACCTTCAGCAAGGCCTCTTTGGTGGCTGCCTCATCCCTAATCTATATAGGAAAAAGCAGGTGCCCCCTGAGCGGGACTGTAATAGGCAGCAACACCAAATAGATACTAACATAAATCAATTTATTAATAGAGTTTAAAAAAGGGCGTATGGATTAGGGGGTAGGCGCCCCTGTGCCCCGTATGGCCGGGCCGCCACTGCAAAACTGCACCCGAATGGATGTCCAATTGAGAACAGCAACTGTGTACTTGTGCTGCTGCATCCTGATTGGCATGAATGGGACTGCCTGCACAGGGATGCATGGAACATCTGTGCAAACCTGTGTGGGAAAACATTGCCCTTGCATAGGGTATGCATCGATATGCCTCATGTAAACAAGGCCTAAACCTGTTCAATAAGTGACAAAATATACCTGCTTATCCTGCAAGAAATGGATTGCTGTTTGTGTCCTGTGCACTCTGCATTAGTATGTCAAACAGTGTTATCAGAACACCTCCATAGTAGTTTGTGGAGAAGAGGATAGGGAGAGGTGTTTTGTAGTCCTAACACCTAGGGTGACAACACTGCTCCTCCATAGATACAGTGAGTGAGGGTTGTCACCATAGCACAGGAAGTGATCACCAGGTGAAAATAAAGGTTAAAAAACACCTGATCAAAGAAAACGAATGCACCCACAGTTCTATTCTTGGGTTTCGATTCACTTTAAACAATCCTCTCCAGTCAGGCAGGCCATTACACTATATAGTTGTTGATGCATCGAAAGAAGATCCTTTTTTGATGGCTTTAATAATATTGAGAATGGATCAAGCAATTCTAAAGCAAAGGCAAGCCAGTGTAGATCATCAATTTGTCCAGCAGGTGAAATCTATAGTTTTTGTTCCACTTTAAGCCAGAACATCCCATCTAGAAGCTGTATTGTATCTGAACACCCACCAAATTGCTTACAGAGTTGTGTTCTGTTTTCTTGCAGCCAGCCAACCGGTCACTTCCGATGTTTTGGTTGCCACAGGAGGCAAAATGGTCCTGAACTGCACAGTGAAAGAGCATGAAAATTCATCTCTCCAGTGGTCCAACCCAGCTCAGCAGACCTTGTATTTTGGAGAGAAGAGAGGTAAGTCAGGTGACTATGTGAGATAAAGTCGGATTCTGCTCATTCTCCATAATGCATGAGTGGTGGGGCACCTACAGGGCTGGTGCAAGGATTTTTGACACCCTAGGCGAAACCTCATTTTGCCGCCCCCATTGGCTCCACCCCCTTCCCCTGCCCAGCCTGATGAGCGCCAATGAATTGCAGCCTGATCAGCACCAATCTATTGCAGCCTCACCAGCGCCCATCAAATACAGCTTCACCAGTGCCAATCAATACAGCCTCACCTGTGCCCATCATATACAGCTTCACCAGCGCCAATCAATACAGCCTCTCCTGTGCCCATCAAATACAGCTTCACCTTAGCCCATCAAATACAGCTTCACCTGTGCCCATCAAATACAGCCTCATGGGGGGTGGGGGCGGAGGGGGGTATTTGGCAGATCAGTCAGTATTTCTATATACATTTACAAATGGCATGTGATAATACAATCTCATTATCTCAGTCAGACAGTGTCAGTTTTTACATGAATCAATGCAGAGCAGCCAGTGACAGATCAACAGTGGCCAGGCGCCCCTAGGCGGCCGCCTACTCCGCCTAATGGTAGAGCCGGCCCTGGGCACCTAAATGAAGAACTTCAGAGGATTCACCTGGAGTCTTCTGAATATGGATTAATGATGCTTTATTCATGCTGGTAGAAAGAGGCCAAAACCTTTGTGCATAGTTAGAAAGTTTCTTAGAGAAAAGGACCAAATGCCGCTATGTATGCTGCAAACTTCAAGCCATGTACTTCTTTCCTCAGTGCTGGGACTTCTCTTCCTACAGTAAAGGATGAATTAAAAAAAAAATCACATAGCTATTTGTCCAGCAACGACTGCAACATTTGTGCTATGAGAATGGGGCAACGATTAAACGTTCTCAGGCTTTCCTCTACCAGTCTAAATGTTGTTCTTCCATAAAAAGAAATGATTGAGTGATTCAGGAAAATACCACATTAACCACTTGCTGACCCGCCTCAGTACATTTACTGCGACAGGGCGGCTCCTACAGGCACAACGGCGTACCTGTACATCACTCCCTGTTTCCAGGTTTTAGGCGCACAAGCCCCCACCCGCCTACTCCCCTGTGATTTGACGCAGTAGAAGTTTGTCAGCAGATCTCGGCCAATGATTCATGGAAATCTTCCTGGTACTAGTGGGAGTAAACATCACTACATTTGGTATCGGGGGGAGGAAAAGTGCCCCATAGTTGGTATCATTGGGAGGAATAGTGCCCCATTGTTGGTGTCAGTTGACAGAATAGTGTCTTGTATCAGTGGGAGGAATAGGAACCCAAGGGATGGATAAAGGCAAGCAAAGGGCCACAGGTTGGAGACCAGTAGGGTATAGTATTAGCACTGATCACTGTATTAGTGTCACTGGAGATCTCAGTGGCAGGTAGTCTGTTCCCACAAAGTGTCAATTAGTGTCAAATTGCCCACCGCACAGATTCCAGATTCCGATAAGACCCCCGCCTGCAGACCCCCACAACCACAGCCCAGGATTGTGGGGAAGAGGCTCTTGTCCCCATCAACAAGGGGACAAGGTGCTTTGGGCTGCAATTTTTTTCAATGCTTTTTATATATACTGCCGGGATCCGGCAATACATTACAGCCGCAATAATAAATGTCATTTTGCTCTGGCTATGTTCTACACCTCACAGAGATGCCCCCTTTTACAGGCAGACTAAGGGACCCCCCTCCCCAGGCACATCATTTAAAGGAATATTTCATTTTTATTGTTTCACTTTAAGCATTATTAAAATCACTACTCCTGAAAAAACAATTGATTTAAAAACTTTCTTTTGCATTGATACATGTCCCCTAGGACAGGACTCAGTTCCCCATACACTTTTTATGGCAATCACTTGCATATACGCCTTTAACCAGTTCCCGAACGGCTACCGCATATTTATTGCTGCGGTATGGCACTGTCTCGCGAATCGCTGTATATAAGCGGCGATCCGCACGTGCGCAGTTAGCGGGCTCTGCAGGAGTGTGCTTGTGGTTCGGGCGGACTCTATATCAGCCGGCGAGCCGCGATGACCTGCCAGAGGGAAAGAACGGGGAACCGCCGGTTCCTTGCTCTGTCAGTGGGCATGTAAGAGATCTACTGATCCCTATCACTGGGATCAGTTAGATCTCTTATGCCCCTGGCAGCCCAGCCCCCTCACAGTTAGAACACGCCTAAGGAGCACAGTTAACCCCTAGATCTCTCCCTGCAGGTTAACCCCTTCAATGCCAATGACATTTATACAGTAATCAGTGGATATTTACATTTCTGATCGCTGTATAAATGTCATTGGTCCCAAAAAAGTGTCAAAAATGTCCGACATGTCTACTGCAATATAGCAGTCCTGATAAAAATCGCAGATCGCCGCCATTACTTGTAAAAAAAAAAAATTTAAAACGCTAGAAATTAATTCTCATGGTTTGTAAACGCAGCAACTTTTGCGCAAATTAATCAATAAGTGCCGATTGCGATTTTTTTTTTACCAAAAATATGAGGAAGAATATAAATCGGCCAAAACCGATGAATACATTTGTTTTTTTATATTTTTTTTGGATTTGTATTTTAACAAAAAGTAAGAGATATTGTTTTTTTTCAAAATTGTCGCTCTTTTTTTGTTTATAGCGGTGATCAGAAATGATGCAGAGATGACTAAATACCACCAAAAGAAAGCTCTATTTGTGCGAAAAAAAGGACGCAAAATTTAATTTGGGTAAAACGTCGCACGACCGCGCAATTGTCAGTTAAAGCAATGCAGTGCCGAATCGCAAAAAGTGCTCTGGTCCTACAGTGGGAGTGAAGTGGTTAAAACGAGCACTTTTGACTTTTCATGTTTGGGTCCCATAGACTTTAACGGTGTTCGAATGTTCAAACAAATTTTTTGCCTGTTCGCATGTTCTGGTGCCAACCGGGGGGTTGGGGGGAAGGGGTGTTCGGCCCAAGCCTACTAGAGAGCTAACATGACTGCCAAAGTAACATTTTCAGAACAGACAGCTTGGCAGTGCCAGCTTATATGTTTCCCTGATGGCAGGTTTGCTTTAAATATATAGGGAGTGAGAATCAAACAGATAGCAGATTCAGCATTGTGCAATCCACACTCCGCAGTCCACACATATGGCAGTGATGCAAATCTCAGTGTGTGGTTTATTCTGAAGCATCTACAAATCAAATGTACAGCACATAAGGCTTGCATTCGTAACAAATGGTTAAGGAAAAACACTGCAAACGGAAAATTATGCAGCATATATTAGCGTTGAACAGAGAATAAACTGTGTATGTGTATGTATGTATGTATGTATATATATATATTATATATTATATATATATATATATATATATAAAATATATATATTTTATATATATATATATATATATATATATATATATATATATATATATATCCACCAAGTTCCAGCTGAAAAAAAGCCCTGTATATATACAGTATATTACCAAGTATACTGCCTTTACACACACATGAACTTTAATGGCATCCCAGTCTTAGTCCGCAGGGTTCAATGTTGAGTTGGCTAACTCTGTGCAGCTATAACAGCTTCAACTCTTCTGGGAAAGTTGTCCACAAGGTTTAGGAGTATGTCTATGGGAATGTTTGACCATTATTCAAGAAGCACATTTGTGAGGTCAGGCACTGTTGTGGGCGAGAAGGCCTGGATCACAGTCTCTGCTCTAATTCATCCCAAAGGTGTTCTATTGGATTGAGGTCAGGACTCTGTGCAGGCCAGTCAAGTTCCTCCACCCCAGACTCACTCATCCATGTCTTTATGGACCTTGCTTTGTGAGCTGATGCGCAGTCATGTTGGAACTGGAAGGGGCCGTCCCCAAACTGTTCCCACAAAGTTGAGAGCATGAAATTGTCCAAAATGTCTTGGTATGCTGACACCTTAAGAGTTCCCGTCACTGGAACTAAGGGGCCAGGCCCAAATCCTCAAACACAACCCTACACCATAATCCCTCCTTCACCAAATAATGTGGGATCAGTGCACAAAGCAAGGTTCATAAAGACATGGATGAGTGAGTTTGGGGTGAATGAACTTGACTGGCCTGCACAGAGTCCTGACCTCAACCAGATAGGACACTGACAGAGACTGAGAGCCAGGCCTTGCCTGACACCACAACTGCGCTTCTGGAAGAATGGTCAAACATTCCCATAGACACACTCCTAAACCTTGTGGACAGCCTTCCCAGAAGAGTTAAAGCTGTTATAGATGCAAAGGGTGGGCCAACTCAATATTCAACCCTACAGACTTAAGCCTCGTACACACGGTTCGACGATCGCATACAACAGGTCGACTCACGACCGTTGTATGCAAAATCGATCGTTCGTATGCGCGATTTGAACAGTCGAACATACGACGGTCGTACAAGGGAGTTGTGTGAACAGACTAGAAAACTTGGTCGTACCAACAAGCTCTCATACGACCGTTGTATCGTGTGTACAGAGCAGTTGGTACAACAAAGTTGTATTGTGCAAAACACGCATGCTCCAAAGTCAGGAATGGCTGGATGCTAATTACAATCACCTGAACGTTCTTTCCCCGGCCGTACGATCGTGTAGTGCAGTCAGTATGCTGCATACAACAGCCAACATACGATTCGACACGATCGTACGTGCGATCGTCGAACCGTGTGTACGGGGCTTAAGACTGGGATGCCATTAAATTTCTTGTGCGTGTAAAGGCAATATAGTGGTAATATAGAGTGTGTGTATATATATATATACCCCCTACTGCTCTAGTATTGCCCTGCCCATCCTCTGCGCTGTGCATTACAATGCTAAACTAATAGCTCAGTGTGCCAAGTGCTGGTGTGGCTCCTGATAAACAGAGGGCAGTGAACCTAGCTTTCAGACCTCCGAGCTCTGCTTTATTTCCAGTGTAATCTGCAGGACTGAGCTGCCAGTGTGACAGTGGATCCTGCTATTCTTTAACCACTTAAATACCAGGCACTTTTACCACCTTCCTGCCCAGGACAATTTTCAGCTTTTAGCGCTGTCAAACTTTAAATTACAAGGTTAATGTAAAAAAAAATAAAAAAAATAAAATAAAATAAAAAGGGGCAGACTCGATGGACTACTCAGTCTTTTTCTGCCGTCACTTTTCTATGTTTCTATGTTTCTAATTGCACGGTCATGCGACACTGTACCCATATGACATTTTTATAATTTTTTTTCGCATCAATAGAGCTTTTTTCATCACCGCTGGGTTTTTCATTTTCTGATGAATAAATTAAAAAAGGCAGAAAATTTTGAAAAATCAACAAATGTGTTTTTCTTCATTTCTGTTATATCATTTTGCAAATAAATAATCTTTCTTCATAAATGTAGGTCAAAATGTATTCTGATACCTTTCTTTGGTGAAAATAACCCAAATATGTGCATATTATTTAATCTGTAGGAAGGTTATAGAGTGCACAAACTATGGTATATATCTGAAAATTTGAAAAAAGTACTGACGGCCTCTCTCGTTTTTTGAGGCCCGAAAATGCCAGGACAGTACAGATATCCCACAAATAACCCCTTTTTGAAAAGTAGACAGTCCAAGGTATTTAGTAAGAGGCATGGCATTTTTTTTACATTGGTTTACATCAGTGGTTCTCAACTCCTGTCCTCGGGACCCACTAACAGGCCAGGTTTGCAGGATAACTGAAATGCATCACAGGTGATATCATTTGCTGCTCATTGATTGCAGTATTCTAGTCTGCATCTCCCCAAGGTAAAACTTAAAATCTGGCCTGTTGGTGGGTCCTGAGGACCGGAGTTGAGAACCACTGGTTTACATACTGTCACCAGTGCAGTACAGGGTCATCATATACAGTATCTCACAAAAGCGAGTACACCCCTCACATTTTTGTAAATATTTTATTCTATCTTTTCATGTGACAACACTGAAGAAATGACACTTTGCTACAATGTAAAGTAGTGAGTGTACAGCTTGCATAACAGTGTAAGTTTGCTGTCCCCTCAGAATAACTTAACACACAGCCATTAATGTCTAAACCGCTGGCAACAAAAGAGAGTACACCCCTAAGTGAAAATGTCCAAATTGGGCACAAAGTGTCAATATTTTGTGTGGCCACCACTATTTTCCAGCATTGCCCTAATCCTCTTGGGCATGGAGTTCACCAGAGCTTCACAGGTTGCCACTGGAGTCCTCTTACACTCCTCCATGATGACATCACGGAGCTGGTGGATGTTAGGGATCTTGTGCTCTTCCACCTTCCGTTTGAGGATGCCCTGCAGATTTTCAATAGGGTTTAGGTCTAGAAACATGCTTGGCCAGTCCATCACCTTTACTCTCAGCTTCTTTAGCAAGGCAGTGGTTGTCTTGTTGGTGTGTTTGGGGTCATTATCATGTTGGAATACTGCCCTGTGGCACAGTCTCCGAAGGGAGGGGATCATGCTCTGCTTCAGTATGTCACAGTATATGTTGGCATTCATGGTTCCCTCAATGAACTGTAGCTCCCCAGTGTCGGCAGCACTCATGCAGCCCCAGACCATGACACTCCCACCACCATGCTTGGCTGTAGGCAAGACACATTTGTCTTTGTACTCCTCACCTGGTTGCCACACACGCTTGACCCCATCTGAACCAAATAAGTTTATCTTGGTCTCATCAGACCACAGGACATGGTTCCAGTAATCCATGTCCTTAGTCTGCTTGTCTTCAGCAAGCTGTTAGCAGGCTTTCTTGTGCATCATCTTTAGAAGAGGCTTCCTTCTGGGTCGACAGCCATGCAGACCAATTTGATGCAGTGTGTGGCGTATGGTCTGAGCACTGACAGGCTGACTCCTTATATGTCGCTGAGCATGTGCACTCAACTTCTTTGGTCGAACCTTGGCAAGGCCTGTTCTGAGTGTAAAATGGGAAGAGAATAAATACCGCGCTAATGCAAAGAACCCTATTAGAGCAGCAGCCTAAAACATGCAATGTGCATATCAATAGGACATATAAAGTTTCAGGGTCTTGACAATCTTCTTATAGCCTAAGCCATCTTTATGTAGAGCAGCAATTCTTTTTTTCAGATCCTCAGAGAGTTCTTTGCCATGAGGCGCCATGGTGAAATTCCAGTGATCAGTATGAGAGAGTGAGAGCGATAACAACAAATTTAACACACCTGCTCCCGATTTACATCTGAGACCTTGTAACACTAACAAAATAAAATGGCTAATTGGGCCCAGTTTTGACATTTTCACTTAGGGGTGTACTCACTTTTGTTGCCAGTGGTTTAGACATTAATTGCTGTGTGTTCAGTTATTTTGTAAGTGTCATTTCTTCAGTGTTCTCACATGAAAAGATATAATAAAATATTTCCAAAAATATGAGGGGTGTACTCACTTTTGTGAGATACTGTAACTGGTGTGACGTTGATCAGGGACTCTGAATGGTGATAGTATGTCAAATAAATAAATAAAATGTAATACATTTTACATTTTTAAAAAAACAATTAAAGGTGATCGGGATTTTTTTTTTACACACACGCTTCAGCAAAATGACAGCCTCCAGCAAGAAGAAACAGGAACAATGCTGGAGGCAATTTACAGCACACACTTATTTTGGTAGCATGATTATTAATGTGGAATGTATGTTTCTTGCTAAAGAGCATTCTTTTTTATCAAGTTGTTATGGATAAAGTTCCACTTTAATAAATGCAAAGTGTTTTCTGATTGTACGAGGCTGAGACCATGGCATCACTGCCCCACCTCCTCGAAATCAGAGAGTGCTTTTCATTTACTGAATGGAGCCCATGCCAAGCAGCTGACCTCTTATGTCTAATGGCTGGTACACAAGGGACGACGATCGTATTCAACATGTCGTACTCACGACCGTTGCATGCAGAATCGATCGTCTGTGGCCGCTCTTTCAACAGTTGAACATACGACGGTCGTGCATGGGAGTTGTATGTGCAGACTGGAAAACTTGGTCGTACCAACAAGCTCTCATATGACCGTTGTATCGTGTGTAGAGCAGTTGTGTACAACAAGTTGTATAGTGCTAAACACGCATGCGCCAAGTCCACTTCAACTAACACAAAATTAGATGAAAGAGCCCAAAGGGTGACGCTACTTCCTCTTTATACGCTCTGTCGCGTCATCACGTTCGACCGGCCGCAAGTTGTATGTACGACCGTCGGGTGCATGTCAGTATGCTATTTATATTATGCAACATACGATTCAACATGGTCGGACATGCGATCGTCGTCCCGTGTGTACGAGGCTTTAGCTTATCCACTTAAGGAGCGGTGCACCGCTTTAACTGACAATTGCGCCGTTATGCAACGTTGTACCCAAACTAAATTTGCATCCTTTTTTTCCTTTCCTACAAATAGAGTTTTCTTTTGGTGGTATTTGTTCACCTCTGTATCATTTCTGATCACCGCTATAAACAAATAAAGAGTGACAATTTTGCAAAAAAAACAATATTTTTTACTTTTTGCTAAAATACATATCCAAAAAAATAAAAAACGAATTTATTCATTGGTTTTGACCAATTTATATTCTTCCTCATATTTGTGGTAAAAAAAAAATCGCAATTGGCGTTTATTGATTGGTTTGCGCAAAAGGTGTCGGTCCGTGGGAACCCCATGTGGGGTTGAGCTCCACTCCGCCCCCTGACGGATTAGGGATCTCTCTGTGCGGCTGTATTCCTTCTTGATCCTCCATACACTGTGATCAGGGTGCTGGCTTTTGACAACCTCCTCCTCTTCTCCTCCTCCAACAGTTTTCGGTCGTGGGACTAGTGTCACATACCTCCTAGTTCTTCCTTATGTCGGCGTGTC
>BLSH010214078.1:436420-451588 GCA_018402905.1 Glandirana rugosa | reverse complement strand
GACCGACGTTTGACGGGGGTGGACACAGTGACCGACGTTTGACGGGGAGGACACAATGGGCAGTTTGCAGCCAGTGACACAGGTGGGGGCAGTTTGCAGCCAGTGACACAGGTGGGGTACATTGCAGAGTCGTCACCCCCCCCGCACTTACCCCATCCAGCAGGCAGGACTGTTGCAGAGATTCGGCATGCGAGAGCGCACTGGAGTCTGCAGAGTTCGGCACACGGACAGCGGCTGTCCCCCCCTCATCAGTCCCTGGGCGGTCATGGTCTCTGTGGGAGCGGAAGTCACCCCCAGCCACGCATCCAATCACCCTGAGCGGAGGCTCAAGGCAGCCAATCAAGCTATGAGTGTGCGCCTGTTCAGCGCACACTCATAGCTTTTAATGGCCAACCAATAGGCTCACTACTTGGCTGTCATGTGACAGCCAAGGAGCCGAAAAAAAAAGAAAGTCAATGTACCGGCGCCACCTGCAGGGGGGCGGGGTTGACTTTTCTTTTTTCTTCTTTTGCCGGCGGGGAGGCGGCGCCCCAGCGCCCCTCACACACCAGCCGCCGCTGATAAGAACAATCAAAATTCCTGAGCCCTGATGAAGGGGGGGGGGGGGTCTTTTTGGCCCCTAAAACATAATGGCTTTTTTCTGCTGTGCCAAAACTTTGGACTCTTGGATGTTTTTTGCACTCCTAGGACTGTATATAATCTGCCTAGTAGGGACACGGAGTGGGGAACTGTTAAGCCTTCAGATTTTTCCTGCCATCTGGAAACATTATAACATTACATTGGAATTCAGTTTAAAAGGTGACCTGAACTGTAGAAGGTAGGCCCAGTACAGGCAAATAGAGGACAAAGGGCTGGTCTCCAGTATTGCCTACAGGCTTTCCTGCAGCTGATCTTTACTCAGTTACAGACTTACCCTGGCCTGTCCTATACTGCTTCTACGGTATTTGTGGAGTTGTCCATCTTGATAGAGGCAGGACTTTGCTCTCTCATGTCAGAGCTTCTGCCCTGAGTCTCAGTGCCTTTAGATGATCTCACACTGCAGAGAGACAGCATTGAGACTTAAGGCTCAGAGAGAGCACTGCAGTTTTTCAGGAGGAATTTAAAACATGTATATTTTTAGGGTACTGTTTAGTCATTATTAGCATATTAGGATGTTACATATAAGATAGCACAGCTTATCTTTTTGAGCTCAGGTCTAGAAGTTTTTTTTCAAACCAAATCACTAAAATCTCATATAAGCTAAAACATATTGTTCAATATTATTAAAAATGCAGGTTTCATTCACATAATAAATGGAAATTTCACTATAAGGATCCTTGCTTATTTCCTATTTTGGTTTCCAATGGTGGCCATCAAAACAGTGATGGACACTGGCATGGTCCACTACTTTTGTCACCATCAGGAAACCTGCCCTGAGAAAGGTCATCACTGAAAAGTATGTAGACAAGAAGTGGCTTCAAATCAATTGCCAAAAACAATGCCAATTATTTTTAAACAGCACTTTAGCAAACTAGATGTAATTGAAATAGTGTTTATCTCTACTATAAGTGTTCTGTATTACCCTCAGTTTTTTTACATTTTTGTCTTTTGTGTAGCTTCATTATATCCGTTTTTTAATGGTATGTCTTTTATATAAACTGTTATGTTGGTCTTAGATGCTTTTATCTATCTTTCTGACAACTTGTTTTTCTTCTTTCTCCACAGCTCTCAGAGACAACAGAATCCAGCTTGTCCGGTCCTCACCAAACGAGCTGTCTATCAGTATTAATAATGTGGTGTTAGCTGATGAGGGCGAGTATACCTGCTCAATCTTCACCATGCCTGTCAGGACAGCCAAAGCAATGGTGACAGTTATAGGTATGTCTGGGGCTGTTTCCATTCATGCCCAATAGGTGCCCAATTATCCTTCCCAGGCAAGGCCCTTTAGATAGGCAAGAGATAAGGTTCTTACCTCTCTTTGTGGCCTCTCAGCTGCGTCTTGGCCCGTGAAATCTTTTTAGGGCCCTTGTCAATGAGTTTTGTTTTCATCAAACATATTTTCCATTTCTTTATGAGTCTATGGAGATGAAAACCTGCTTAAAGCAGGTTAAAATAAGGTCACCTGCAGGACAAATGCACCTGTCAAGAAAATTTAGACAATATCAAAAGTGTTTCAAACTGATGGCATCAACACAAACCCAACACATAGACCTGAGCGGTGTAGGTTGGCGGTTATTACTTTTTTTTTCTGGCAGGAATATCCAGGATTTTCAGTGAGCATTGCCTAACACCACCATTAAAGGCTTGCACTGAAATCTTAGGTATTTCAATGGTGCTCCACATGACACAATGAATATAAGTAATGACCACGTGACATGAGACTCTATTACTGCACTAAATCATTCTTCCAGATATTCAGCAAAGAAAAGAGCACATGTGTGCTATATGATTTTCATGTGCTCTTTGCAAATAGTTGGCGCCCCCTCTAGTCAAGTTGAAAACAGAGAAAGTGGAAGAAGAAGGCTTGGAAGTGTTCCCTCAGCAAACAAAGTCTTAGGGGATTCCAAGGGTTTGCAGCAGCAGTGCAGAAGACTGTTGCCATCACTTTGTCTGCTGATGGAACACTTTGAGCCTTTTTCTTCTACTTTCTCCATTTTCATCTGGACTCCGGGGGGTGCCAACTGTTTGCAAAGTGCTCATGAAAACCGTATAGCACGCATGCTCCATTTTCAGAGCTGAACATCTGGGAGAGTGGCCTGGTGTGGTGATAGTTTCATGTCTGTGTATGCCTTCCATGTTGAGCCATGAGCTTTTCAGACTACCCTTGTACTTGTCTTCCTAGACCAAGGAATAAAAGATGTTTTTGTAGATTGCATGAAACTACCTCTCTTGTCTAGTTCGTAATGTAGCTTCATACATTGTTTGATTTGTACAAAATCACTACTCTTTTATGTAAAACAAGTATTCCTGTGAGGAGTCCACACATAGCTGGTGATAATGCTGGTCAGCTGTTGCACCTGTTTCCCTACAGGTTTTTTTTCCCTACAAGGAAATCCAGTCTTTGTTAGTTTTGAATAGAGGAGTGAATGGTTTAGATCAGCTTTTCTTAACCTTTTTAATACAGAGGAACCCTTGAAATAATTTCCATATCTTGGGAAACCCCCTGTTAAATTATTACAGCTGTAGCTCATGGCACATTTGCCCGGTCCATAAGTTGTAAATATAATAATAGATAAAAGAATAAAGAATGTAGTATATGTAGCATAGTTAACACCCATAATAGATAGTTCTTTTAACACCCCCCTGCTGTAAAAAAAAAAATAATAATTTCAGTAACAATCAGGAAATGGAACAAATAAAGCAAGAAAAAATAAAACCCTTATATTAATGTTCAGTGGGAGAAGGATGCTCTTGCATTGTTGACCAGTGGAAAAACTGCTCACCTTACACACAGCGAAAAGTTAATTTAAATTATTGGTTACTGGGAGGTAGAAACTCTTCATTGCTCAAGGAACCCCTAACAACCTCTGGAGGTACACCAGGGTTCCACAGAGCCTTGGTTGAGAAACCCTGGGTTTGACTTCACTCGGGTGTTTTACTGCTAGCTATGTGCCCATTGGAGAGATTCACCCTCTCTATATGCGCTGGTGTCCTTCACTACTCAAACAGTGATGGGAAATAGAAAAAATGTTCTGGTTGCCTTCAAAACAGAGGGCAAAGGCAGTCTTCCAATAAGACATCTGTTCTGGTGACAGCTGTTGAAGAGAGGATTTCTCTTTACTTTTCAGAGATTTCCTCTCAATTCCTATATAATATAAAGAACAGAAGGTTAAGGGAAATTTCTCCAGTGGGGCACTGATAAAAAATAGGATTTCTACCATTACCTACTCTATAAAAAATAAATTAATTAAAAATATTTTGATATACTTTAAGTATAATGTATTTGAGTGTAGTTCATTTTCTGTAAAATGGTTTATCCTCATTCCTTTTATTATTTTAGTCTGGGAAAGTTGTCATGTGCTAAGAATTTCTGGCTCTCATTGGATAAGTTTTCTCTGTTTGTACCCTTTCTTCACAAATTTTATTCTGTTTACTCATAGGGGTACCCCAGGAACCCAAGATAACTGGATATGATAGACCATTTAATGAAAAGGAAAATGCCATTCTGAGGTGCACAACAAGTGGCAGCAAACCGGCAGCTAACATTAAGTGGTACAAAGGACCCGAAGAGCTGGAAGGTAAAGAAAGACCTTATACTTTTGTTTGTGAATATCCTGATATATTGTAGAAGTGTTGTGATCTCGCTATTTTTTTTTTTTTTCTGTGCCTGCATGGGACTTTAGTTAAAGCCGAACTCCAGGTTAACAGCTAAACACACAGATAAAATATCTATAGTATATTGGGAGATGTTTTACCTACCAAGGGAACTGTTTTTCTGTCCATTGATTCCAGAGATGTACAAAGCCCCCTGGCAGACAGCACAGCCAGTCTGGAGACCTAACTTTTTTCAACTACATTTAAGTCATACAACTATGTCTTCTCCCGTCCTCCCACTTGTGATTGGATATTAAAGGAGGAACAGCTGATGAGACATTCCAATTCAAACTTTAAATGCCCAACTATAGTTTTACAGTGTACATTTGCTTATGAATGGATGTTGTGGGACAACAAAGATAGCACTTAGTTTAAGCTCTTAATTTAATGAAGGCCATCAGTGGATGCACTCATAGGGGTTGGTTTCCTGTAGGCACTGCTCACTGTGCAAGGGAAGTTGCCCTTTGCAAAAAAATCCCAATCACGAGCAAAGAAAAAAAAATAGCATTTGCTTGCAAATGATTGGACAATAGATGCAAGCAGGGCAAATTCCTTTACAAAGTGCAACTCTCCTTGCAAAACGAACTGTTTGCCTTTAGTAGATAACCCTATAGTTATTAGATGTGACATTTGCATTTACATAGGTTGTTTTTTTTGTCAGTCTAAGCAATACTAATAATCTAAGTGTTGTAGGGTAGCTTGTGGAGGAGGATTTATACTAAAACAGATATTTGTAGTGTGGGAGGAGGTCTTCTCTGAGTGTGCAGGCTGTTGCCTGTATTAGGGGATGATATATGCTGTACTCTTTAACACAGCAGCAGCGATAGCTCAGAGTAATTTTAAGCCGAACGTGTCTTTTTCATGCTTCATTTTTGAACATTTCAATTTTGGGTGTATTTGCCTTTTGATGTTAAAATCTGAAAACGTTGCTGAAAAAGCACAGTGAAAGTCCACTCACTGCTGAAGATCAAAGAGCCAGTTCCATCTCTTCTCTAAAACAAAGTGACTAACAGTTCTTAAGGCCTATGTTACCATCTTCAAGAGCTAGGAGTCAAGGTGACAATCACTACCCAAGCTTTTTTTTTTTATGAAGGTTGCAAATACTAGCACAAAACTACAGGGAAGGACACATATTAAATACTAGTCTATACAGAATGTGGGAAGATGATGTAAAGATTACAGATTCCTTAGAACTTGAATGTCAAAGCTTGGGTCTAAGGACAGGCCCCAAAGGCAGTCATATCTATATCCACAAGCTGCTCTACAGTTGTTCATTAGAGATATCACATTTATTTGGTGTACATAATAATGTCATTGTGTGTTGTATTTTTTTGTATTGCTGTACAATTATTGGATATTGAGCTTTGGGTTTTGTTGGATGCTCATGAGAAAAAAAATACTGTAGCTCCCATTGGCCTTGAAACTCTTTAAGCGTATTCTTCTATATCACTTTGATGAAATACATGGAATAAATAAGAAAAAAAATAAGTAATAGCCAAAAGGCGGGCTTAGGGAGCACCAGGGCAGTATAATCTGCTGAGTCTGCCCACCACCTTCTTCTATGCTTGCTTCTATGCTGTTTTGTCCACCAGCTTCAGGCACCTCTCAGTGCTCCTGTGTATCCCTGCTTGCCCACCACCTTCAGAAAGCCTCTATAGCAACTCTAGCATCTCCCTGCCTGCCTGCCCACCACCTTCAGAGGATTTTACTTGCCACTTTAAGGCCATGGCTGTTCTGTGTTTCCCTTCCTGCTCACCACTTTCAAGGCAGATTACTCTGAGGTTGTCATGCTAGAGCTGTGGTCACTCTGCCTATCCTTCTTGCCCATCACCTTAACTACCGTAGTAGTAGTGAGTGTACAGCTTGTATAACAGTGTAAATTTTCTGTCCCCTCAAAATAACTCATCACACAGCCATTAATGTCTAAACCGCCGGCAATAAAAGTGAGTACACCTCTATGTGAAAATGTCCAAATTGGACCCAATTAGCCATTTTCTCTCCCCCGGTGTCATGGGACTCATTAGTGTTGCAAGGTCTCAGGTGTGAATGTGGAGCAGGTGTGTTAAATTTGTTGTTATCGCTCTCACTCTCTCATACTGGTCACTGGAAGTTTAACACGGCACCTCATGGCAAAGAACTCTTTGAGGATCTGCAAAAAAGAATTGTTGCTTTACATAAAGATGGCCTAGGCTATAAGAATATTGCCAAGACCCTGATAAACTGAGCTGCAGCACAGTGGCCAAGACCATACAGCAGTTTAACAGGACAGGTTCCACTCAGAAAAGGCCTCACCATGGTCAACCAAAGAAGTTGAGTGCACATGCTAAGCGTCATATCCAGAGGTTGTCTTTGGGAAATAGATGTATGAGTGCTGCCAGCATTGCTGCAGAGGTTGAAGGGATAGGGCCTGCCAGTGCTCAGACCATGCGCCACTCACTGCATCAAATTGGTCTGCATGGCTGTTGTCCCAGAAGGAAGCCTCTTATAAAGATGATGCACAAGAAAGCCCGCAAACAGTTTGCTGAAGACAAGCAGACTAAGGACATGGATTACTGGAACCATGTCCTGTGGTCTGATGAGACCAAGATAAACTTATAGTGTGTGTTGCAGGCAACCAGGTGAGGAGTACATAGACAAGTTTGTTTTGCCTACAGTCAAGTATGGTGGTGGGAGTGTCATGGTCTGGGGCTGCATGAGTGCTGCCGGCACTGCGGAGCTACAGTTCATTGAGGGAACCATGAATGCTAACATGTACTATGACATACTGAAGCAGAGCATGATCCCCTCTCTTCAGAGACTGGGCCGCAGGGCAGTGTTCCAGCATAATAAAGACCCCAAACAGATCCAAGACAACCACTGCCTTGCTAAAGAAACTGAGGGTAAAGGTGATGGACTGGCCAAGCATGTCTCCAGACCTAAACCCTACTGAGCATCTGTGGAGCATCCTCAAATGGAAGGTGGAGGAGCACAGGGTCTCTAACATCCACCAGTTCTGTGATGTCATCATGGAGGAGTGGAAGAGGACTCCAGTGGCAACCTGTGAAGCTCTGGTGAACACTATGTCCAAGAGGGTTAAGGCAGTGCTTGAAAATAATGGTGGCTACACAAAATATTGACACTTTGGGTCCAATTTGGACATTTTCATTTACGGGCGTACTCACTTTTGTTGCCAGCGGTTTAGCCATTAATGGCTGTGTGTTGAGTTATTTTGAGGGGATAGCAAATGTACACTGTCTGTTATACAAACTGTACACTCACTACAGTGTAGCAAAGTGTCATGTCTTCAATGTTGTTTACAAAAATGTGAGGGGTATAATCACTTTTGTGAGATACTGTATATCTAAAAGAAGCCCAGTCCTGATTGGTTCTTTTTAATATTTGGTAACAATGGGATGAAGTGTATCCTAGACCGAGACACATGAGCACAGGTTTTCCAAGTTGGAGATTTTTCAAGCTATTTACCATACAAGTCATGAGTTTTAGAATGAAAACATGTTATCCAAATTTTGTAAATGGCTCCATATCAATGTATATAATACTAACAGAAAATGTATGTGTTTTAGCAGTATTTTTATTTAGTGTCTAAAAATACCCCTCCCCATTGCCCCTGGATGCCTGTGGCTGTTAACTGTTAAATAACAGGTTTCCCTTAAAGATAAAACTAGCCTACCCTCTGTAGCCCCTAACTTAAAGTGGATGTAAACCCACCACTCACCCAGTATAAACTAATGGCACAGTATTATTGTATATATACATGCAAGCCTCCTGCATGTATCCCTACCTTGCACATGTCACCCCCTTCAGCAGTAGCAGTAGCCCCTCAAAACTCTGGAATCAGTGGGTAGGTCTCTTTGTTGGAGCTCGTGGGTGGAGTTGTGATGTCACAAGGCTCCCCACCCACCTCTACACTTTCCTTCTTTGCTATTCTTCAGTTTTGAGAAACATCTAGTCAAAACTCAGGAAAAACACCACATGACTCCAGCATGCCCAATCATGCCGAGGTGTGGAGCAGCCAATCCTGGGACAGCTGGAGGAGAAAGGAGGGAGGAGTGTGAAGCTTCCTCTGCTTCGTGCATGAGATAAGGAAATGACCTGTCACTCACACAGCACAAGAAACGTCTACCTAACCTCTGTAGCCCCTAACTTAAAGTGGATGTCAACCCACCACTCACCCAGTATAAACGAATGGCACAGTATTATTGTATATATACATGCAAGCCTCCTGTATGTATCCCTACCTTGCAAATGTCACCCCTTTCAGCAGTAGCAGCCCCACAAAACTCTGGAATCAGTGGGTAGGTCTCTTTGTTGGAGCTCGGTGGGGGGAGTTGTGATGTCACAAGACTCCCCACCCACCTCTACACTCTCCTTTGTTATTCTTGAGTTTTGAGAAACATCTAGTCAAAACTCAGGAAAAACACCACATGACTCCAGCATGCCCAATCATGCTGAAGTGTGGAGCAGCCAATCCTGGGACAGCTGGAGGAGAAAGGAGGGGGAGTGTGAAGCTTCCTCTGCTCTGTGCATGAGATAAGGAAATGACCTGTCACTCACATAGCACAAGAAACGTCTACTATTTCTCACTTGGTCATCTTTTTTCTTACTGAAAAAAGACAAGGGGATTGCTCAGAGCTGGATTAACTCTTTGTGGCAAGACTGGGTACAGACAACATGACATCCTATACTCTACTTGGCAGAATTATTGATTAAATGTTTTTTTTCTTGGGTTTACGTCCACTTTAATCTAAGCTAGATCCATCCCACCCTGGTGTTTACCTAATCTTCACTAGCAAGCCTGCACAGTAACTCCCCATAGACTAGAACTCAGTCATATTCTCAATACTGGAAGTACAGCCCCATTAAAGTCTATGCACAGGCATGAACAGCACTGGAGAATATTATGGAGGCACTGGAATCAAGGAAAATACGAGTGATTGCCCAAAAGAATCAATCCTTGCTGATCAACTAACCCCAACAGGCATGCCAGGGAACAGCTAGGATTTTGGAAGTGCATATAATGAAAAGAACATTCACTATTCTGATCATAAATAGTCAGGGTGAAGAATGTTCTCCAATGTCAGTGGACACCTTTACGATTTCATTCATCTTTACATGAAGATTATTTTTAACTTGTGGACTGGGCTATAATTGGGACTATGGTTAAAGCAAACTGGAGAGATTGTGGCCACCACTGATGGACCATAGTGGGCATCTCTGGGTGCTTGTATGCAGGGGCATACCTATAACTCATGGGAGCCCATATCAGAATTTGGATATGGATCCCAATTTTAAATGAAATCTTTAGTACTTGCCGTTTTGCACCCTGATAACAAACCCCTATATCACTTCACACCTTCTACTTACTGATGCTCTATGTATCCATGTGGTCCATGTACTACTCCTATTTTCAGTCTTTTTACACTGATGGTCAGTGAACAGCTACCCCAAATAAAAGTCCCTGACACATTGATTGTCAGTGTAATGCCCCAAATTGGTGATCAGTTTGAATGTCACTGTAACATTAGTGGTTGATGAAGTGCCCCCCTTTCATTGATGGTAAGTGGAGAAGAAATCAACCCTTACATTGGTGGGCATATAAAAGTGTCCTTGTTACGTTTGTGGTTCTTGTCAATTCCATCAAAGATTGGGTGTGTTTAGAAAGGTAGTGGCACCATCAATACAGAGAGTAATATGCATCTTGAAAGTATTCACAGTGCTCCATATTTTATGTTACAGATTTATTCCAAAATGAATTAAATTCATTAATCTCCTTCAAATTCTACAAACAATAACCCATAATGACAACGTGAAAGAATTGTGTTTGAAATCTTTTCAAATTGAATAAAAAATGAAAAAATCACATGTACATAAGTATACACAGCCTTTGCCATGACATTCAAAATTCAGCTCAGGTGCATCCTGTTTACACTAATCATCCTTGAGATGTTTCTACAAGTGGATTGGAGTCCACCTGTGGTAAATTCAGTTCAGTGGACTTGATTTGGAAAGGCACACACCTGTCCATATAAGGTCCCAGTGCATGTCAGAGCACAAACCAAGCCATGAAGTCCAATGAAATGTCTGTATACCTCCGAGACAGGATTGTATCGAGGCACAGATCTGGGGAAGGGTACAGAAACATTTGTGCAGCATTGAAGGTCCCAATGAGCACAGTAGCCTCCATCATCCGTAAATGGAAGAAGTTTGAAACCACCAGAATTCTTCCTTGAGCGGGCCGCCCGGTCAAACTGAGCGATTGGGGAGAGGGCCTTAGTCAGGGAGGTCACCAAGATCCCGATGGTCACTCTGACAGAGCTCCAGTGTTTCCCTATGGAAAGAAGAGAACCTTCCAGAAGAACAACCATCTCTGCAGCACTCCCCCAATCAGGCCTGTATGTTAGAGTGGCCAGACGGAAGCCACTCCTCAGTAAAAGGCACATGACAGCCCACCTAGAAATTGCCAAAAGGCACCCGAAGGACTCTTAGACCATGAGAAACAAAATTCTCTGGTCTGATAAAACAAAGATTGAACTCTTTGGCCTGAATGGCAAGCATCATGTCTGGAGGAAACCAAGCACTGCTCAACACTTGGCCAATACCATCCCTACAGTGAAGCATGGTGGTGGTAGCATCATGCTGTGGGGATGTTTTTCAGTGGCAGGAAGTGGGAGACTAGTCAGGATCAAGGGAAAGATGAATACAGCAATGTACAGAGACATCCTTGATGAAAACCTGCTCCAGAGTGCTCTGGACCTCAAACTGGGACGAAGGTTCATCTTCCAACAGGACAACAACCCTAAGAACACAGCCAAAAATAACAAAGAAATGGCTATGGGAGAACTCTGTGAATGTCCTTAAGTGGCCCAGCCAGAGCCCAGACTTGAACCCAATTGAACATCTCTGGAGAGATCTGAAAATGTCTGCACCGATGCTCCCCATCCAACCTGATGGAGCTTGAGAGGTCCTGCAAAGAAGAATGGGAGAAACTGCCCAAAAATAGGTGTGCCAAGCTTGTAGCATCATACACAAAAAAAGACTTGAGGCTGTAATTGGTGCCAAAGGTGCTTCAACAAAGTATTGAGTGAAGGCTGTGAATACTTACTGTATGTACATGTGATTTTTTTTTTCATTTTCTATTTTTAATAAATTTGCAAAGATTTCAAACAAGCTTCTTTCATGTTGTCATTATGGGGTATTGTTTGTAGAATTTTGAAGAAAATAAGGAATTTAATCCATTTTGGAATAAGGCTGTAACATAACAAAATGCGGAAAAAGTGAAGCGCTGTGAATACTTTCCGGATGCACTGTAACCTCTGGACACTTATGAGCAATGAAAATAGAGAAGCTGTGAGTGTCCTATTGGCAGTCAACCTCATTCCCTGGCCAGTTTTTTTTTAAATGTAATGTACCACAGTTCTGCTTTAGATGGCATGTTCATCCTTAAAACATTGTCTGAGAAAAGTAATTTAACTTTAGGACTTTATTTGCCGCATGTTCCCTAAACCCAGCTTTCTCCTCTTAGGAGCACGGAACTCAGAGACAAGAGATCCTAATGGCAAAACCTTCACCGTTGTCAGCATCATCAGCTTCCCAGTGACCAGAGAGGATGACAAGACAGAGATCACCTGCACTGTTGGCCACGAGTCAATGCCCAACACATTTAAATCTTCCAGCCAGATTCTTCAGGTTTTATGTGAGTACCCTTATACCTTTTCAAATTGTTGTTTTTATTGGCTTCGTTGATCAAGCTTAGACCTGGCGAGAATAACATAGAGTTTAAATAGCAGTCAACACCTTCAGTCAAACACCTTTCATTGCATCATGATTGAAGAGTTAAAATCCATAAACAGCAGAAAAATGGATAAAAAGCAGCTAAACTGATTGAACAGTTTGGAAATTTTGAGCTGGTTCACAACTTTGAGTAAGAATTTCTTTGAGAGTCACACACTATGTATTGTACCAAGTGCACCCACCGTAGACTGAACATGTATGATAGTCCTACATTCTGTTCAGGGATATGCAATTAGCAGACCTCCAGATGTTGCAAAACTACAAATCCCATGAGGCATAGCAAGACTCTGACAGCCACAAGCATGACACCAGAGGCAGAGGCATGATGGGACTTGTAGTTTTGTAACAGCTGGAGGTCCGCTAATTGCATACCCCTGTGTTAGAGGTTGAATCAGTTTTAGGTAATGTGCATACTACCACTGTGTGGCTATGATTCTTTGATAGCTTTAGGCGTGAACCTGTTTTAATGTTCATAATTCAAAATTGTAATTATTAGTAGACACCATGAGATGCCTTATATTACCTTTACCAGCCAGAAAAGCCTATGTTATGCCTCTCTCTGATTAAGTTTCACTTTCCTGACTTTATAACCAAGCTCTGCCAAATGCTGTTTCTCTATCGAAAAAAAAATGCCCTTCCTGGTTGCTGCACCAGGTTCATTGGACAGTGGACAAATAGTTGGCAGGGCTGAGCCCTGAACACAGGTAAAGTCAGCTCTTAGTAAATACACTAAACATTAAAATTAAAAAAACAAAACCATTATATTGAGCCATCTACAATTAGGTAGAATTTTTATAAATTTAAAGTTGTGTAGATGTTCAGTTTAACCACTTCAGCTCCGGAAGGATTTCCAGCTTTAGGACCGGAGCACTTTTGCGATTCGGCGCTGCGTCGCTTTAACTGACAATTCCGCGGTCGTGCGACGTTGTACCCAAACGAAATTTGCGTCCTTTTTTTCCCACAAATAGAGCTTTCTTTTGGTGGTATTTGATCACCGCTGCGTCATTTCTGATCGCCGCTATAAACAAAAGAAGAGCGACAATTTTGCAAAAAAAACCAAATTTCTTACTTTTTCCTAAAATACAAATCCAAAAAAAAAATATAAAAAAACATTTTTTTTCACCGTTTTTGGCCGATTTATATTCTTCCTCATATTTGCGATAAAAAAAAAATCACAATCAGCGCTTATTGATTGGTTTGCGCAAAAGTGGTCGCGTTTACGGATGATGAGAATTCATTTTTGGGGTTTTTCATTTTTTTCTATTTTTTACTAAAATGGCGGCAAACTGCGATTTTTTTGCGGTACTGCGATATTGGGGCGGACATGTCGGAACGTTTTGACACTTTTTTGGGACCATTGGCATTTATACAGCGATCAGTGCTATAAAAATGCACTGATTACTGTGTAAATGCCATTGGCAGTGAAGGGGTTAACCTGCAGGGGGCGCGCTAAGGGTTAACTGTGTTCCCTGGGCGTGTTCTAACTGTGGGGGGGCTTGCCTAGCTGGGGAAGGGAAGTGGTAACAGCCTTCATGTACAGGAAGGCTGTGATCACAGCCCTTCCCCCTCACACAGAGCGGAGGTCCGTGTTTACTTACACTTCCTTCACTCCGGGGGGGGCATCGCGGGTGGCCGGCGGCAATCGAAGCCGCCGCACCCGCTCCCTGGCCCCCCCCCGAACACAGTGAGCGCGCGCGCTCACAGTGGCTCTGTATCGCGGCCGCCGTCGTATGACGGCGTTTTGCGTTACAGAGCCACATTGTCGCCGTTAATTGCCGATCAGCCGTCGGCAAGCGGTTAAGTACCCTGACTATCAGTACAGTGCCTTGAAAAAGTATTCATACCCCTTGACATTTTACACATTTTGTCACGTTACAACCAAGAACTAAATTTATTTTATTGGGATTTTATGTGACAGACCGACACAAAGTGGCACAAAATTGTGAAGTGGAAGGAAAATGATAAATGGTTTTCAAATTTTTTTACAAATAAATATGTGAAAAGTGTGGCATGCATTTGTTTCTTCATTTATTTCTACTTTGTAGAACCACCTTTCACTGCAATTACAGCTGCAAGTCATTTTTGGTATGTCTCTACCAGCTTGGCACATCTAGAGAGTGACATTTTCACCCAAATAACTCAAGTTCTGTCAGATTGGATGGAGAGCGTCTGTGATTGTCTGTCAGCAATTTCAAGTCTTGCCACAGATTCTCAATTAGATTTAGGTCTGGACTTTGTCTGGGCCACTCTAACACATGAATATGACTTGATCTAAACCATTCTATTGTAGCTCCACTCCAGTCGCACGTCTTTTGCAGACTCTAACAGGTTTTCTTCTAAAATTTCCCTGTATTTGGCTCCATCCATCTTCCTATCAACTCTGACCAGTTTCCCTGCCCCTACTGAAGAAAAGCATCCCACAACATGATGCTGCCACCACCATGTTTCGTGGTGGGGATGGTGTGTTCAGGGTGATGTGCAGTGTTCGTTTTCCGCCACACAGCGTTTTGGTTTTAGGCCAAAAAGCTCAATTTTGGTCTCATTTGACCAGAGCATCTTCTTCCACATGTTTGCTGTGTCCCCCACATGGCTTCTCGCAAACTGCAAACAGGTCTTCTTATGGCTTTCTTTCAACAATGGCTTTCTTCTTGCCACTTTTCCATAAAGGCCAGATTTGTGGGGTGCATGACTAATAGTTGTCCTGTGGACAGATTCTCCCACCTGAGTTGTGGATCTGCAGCTCCTCCAGAGTTACCGTGGGCCTCTTAGCTGCTTCTCTGATTAATGCTCTCCCCGATGGATTTGACTGTCCGGCCCGTTCCTCTCGTAATTAGTCTCTTCGTCGATTCTCCGGGTGCCATTGAGACCTCCTCGACGTCTAGGTGTTGAGTCCACCCTCTTAGACAGGTGTCCTGTTGATAATCAGTACGTGGGGTGTTTAGACCGGAAATACCTTTTCACCGTTCTTCTTTCGGTAACAACTTTCTTTCGGTATTCTTCTGGACAAACGTCAAACGCTCTTCGGTACACCCCCTGTGTCGTTTGTACACCTTCTTCTACGAGACCAGTTTACTCTGGTTTTAA
>BLSH010214078.1:415346-431462 GCA_018402905.1 Glandirana rugosa | reverse complement strand
GCTTAGAAGCAAGCCTCTTGTAGCGACGTTGCTTGGAAGCAAGCCTCTTATTAGTACGTTGCTTGGAAGCAAGCCTCTTATTAGGCCGTTGCTTGGAAGCAAGCCTTCGGAGCACGCCCCTGGGCGGGACGTGATTAGGTCGTGTCGGTGGTAGTCGGTACCGCGGAAGGGGGGAATAGGTATGTTGACACCCCTGTCGTCTTTGGGAGGTAGGATTCTGGGAGGCCCACAATTCTAAGGTTATTCCTACGTGATCGATTTTCGAGATCGTCGATCTTGTCAAGGAGATATTGTTGTGTGTGCCGGAATTGTTGCTCGCATGTTAGCGTGTTCTGCATCTCATCTTCTACATTGGACACGCGGTTTTCCAGCTCACCTATGCGTTGAGTGTGGTCGTTCAGTTCCTTTCTGAGTTGTGCCATGCCCGCCGCTATGGCTCTCTCCACCGTCAGAGTAATAGTGGGGTTCAGCAGGGCTGCAACCCCCTGTGCTAGTCTGGTGTATTGGTCTTCGAGGGTTTCTGCTGTCCCCACAGTTGTATGGATAAGGGGGGAAGGCGCCATGGCTGATGGTGGCTGTGCTGGATTAGTGCAGGGCGGGTCCCCGCACGAGGCTTCCGAACGAAGGTTCGTTGCCGGATTATTCTCCGAACGAAGGTTCGTTGCATGATTATTCTCCGAACGAAGGTTCGTTGCAGCGATGTTCTCCGAACGAAGATTCGGTGCCGCGGTGTTGGGTCGGGAGGTCGGCCCCATGGCGGGCCCGCCGTGGAGCACGAATTTGTCCATCGCCGGTGGCAGCCTGGATGATCACTGGATGCCGGGGGTGCGGACTGGGGTCCGGTGGTCGTCTGATTCGGCTTAGAAACGGCTTTATAAGCAGATGAGGTCCGGAGCTGTTGCTCTTCACTCCCTCCTCATCAGGCGCCGGAACCGGAAGTCACGCCACACTTTTTCAAAGCACTGTATATGATTTGTGGCAATTGACAGCATAACAACCAAGAAACTGCACTTTGGAGTGCACTGGTGGAGCTGTCCATGCATCAAACCCCTCTGGGACAAAATTTTTGAAACGTATCGCCTAGTAAAGGCCCACTACCCCTCAATTAGTTCATCTGACCAAACCACCTCGTCCCTACACCGTGATGTCCAAAACCCTTCTCCATGTGCACCATAGTTCCCAGACATTGGAGGTCCTAAACTCTCCCCCGATCAAACAACTGGGTCACTGAGATATGCCATGTAGTGAGAATGTAAAAAATGACTGCCTATCTTTACAACACGCAAATAATGCACTATGAAATTCCTTCATGGACACACTGGCATTTAAGTCTCTTACTTTTCCACGATTTCCCTTTACCTGGACTTTCCATACTGGCCTTTAGATCATCATCTCAACTGAAGCTAACCTGAGTTTCAATATAAATTGGGCCTTTTGGACCAACCTACCATGGCGTGCACACCCCCGTCTTCTTCATTTGTTTTCCTTCTTTTTCTCTCTCTCTCTCCACTCCTCCACTTTCTCCTATCTTTTCCTTGGTCTCCACTCCCAACAGTGTCTTTGGGCAATCAGCCTTTCAAACCGTTTTAATTATCCAGCCTGGTTTAGATAATTATTGAGTATCAGTGTCTGCAACCTTATGTAGGTATAGTTGTTGATCGTGGTCACCACTGTCCTCCTTCCTTGCCTCTTTTGATATTGATAAAAATGTATTCCTAAAATGAAAAATAGAAACTGACTGGGTAATGTGATTTAAGACCACTTGAACTCTATATTCCTGCTGAGAGGAGTCTGGACATTGAAAATGAATGCCAACTGAAACCAAAACATTTGAAAATTGCATTCATTTAAAGGGCCAATGCACTCACTGTATGTCTACCTGCAACTAACTTTTGTTTTTGGTTGACATGGCTTAGAGGTGTGTGGTACAGGGTGCTTGGCTCAGGAGTGCGTGTCACATGGCACAGGGTGCATGACTCAAGAGTGTTTGTCACACGGCACGGGTGCAGGAATGCATATCATTCAGGTCTCGGGAGTGTCACGGAGTGCGCAGGATTCATGAACTATTGGTAGCCCCCCCAATCCCCCTTAGTGCAAAGCTCTCCCCTATAGCTAGTAGAGAATTTTTCCTCAAATCCCTCCCCCCCTGTTTCCCAGTACCTTGCTTTCTCTCAGAGAGCCCAGTGAACAGTGCCTACAGGCAGAATGGGGGGCTCCCAGCTCAGGAAGATCTATATCAGCAGGGAGAGGCTATAGTAATCATGGAAGAGAGGGGAGGGCACTTATTGGCTGTCGGGTCTCACTGAACAGGTGAAGCAAGTACTGCCCTTCTTGTGTACTCAACAACCAATGGGACACTTGGGAGCTTTGCATGCAGGATCAGAGGTGGAGGTGCTGGTTCTAAGTACCGGCACATTCCAGCTGAAAAACAGCCCTGCTTACTGTATTTGGCAATGTTCATAATGAAAGCATTTCTCAGCTCTACTAGAGAAACTGTTTATACATTAGCTGGAGACAACATGGGCTTGATTTACTAAAACAATAAGCTTCTAACTTCAGCTTGTTCAATTAAGCTTTGACAAAAAAACATGGAGGCTCTCTAGCAAGAGCAAAGTTGCAGTGATGAGCCTACTGCAAGAGCTCTGCAAGCCTACAGCATGAAAACTCAGCCACAGTGTTGTGGGATGACCATTGCACAACATAACTGAACCAGAACTTGCAGCAGAGTTGCAGAATGTTTGCAAAGGAAGTTGATCTGGAATCATGCAATGCTGAATTGCTGCAATTGTGCAACAAACCTGTGAAGTATGGCAAGTCTAGCAATAGCTTAGCAAGTCATTTTCAAAGTTGCAGCACAATTTTTAGCTATCTGGGAAAGGTTCCTGCACTACTTTGGTTTGACTTTGGTCCATTTTCAGCCCATTCAATATCATTGAAGTCGGATCAAAGTCGGATCCTCGTCCTAACCATCCGACTTGTGACATCCGACATGGTGACTACAGCAGCAGGAGAAGGAATTTATGTCAACTGGGTTGTTTTGATTGGTCAAAGGACAAGTCGGACTATCTCAAAGTCGGAGCAAAATCGTATCCTGTTCATTCAAGTCAGATGGAAGCAAGACCGAAGTAGGACCGATGCAGGATGACAGTCATACAACAGTCTTGCCGTACCAGTGTGAAACCAACCTTAAGGACAAGCAAATATGCAATAAAGTGCAAACGTGACGCCAATCAATAATAAACAGTAGAAGTCAGTCCATATTTAGTGAAAAATCCATAGTGAAGTAAATAAATCGATCCAAAAAGTGCACCGTGCATAAGTAAACAGGTAAAAGGATCCATCACCAGCAGCACCCTCACAGTCAAACCTCTTACCAGATATGCAGGACCAGAAGTTATAATGGTCAAACAGGCAAAAATGGCTATACGTCCAAGGGGGAGAGCAACCATCAATGGGTCAAGGATCCCATAAGGTGACTAACCGCTGTGCAAAAGCATTTGAAATAGGATCAAGTATCAAAGTACACAATGGTACAGAGTCCTGGCAGCGCTGTGCTTCTCTACCATGCCCTGTGTCTCATTCTTGTTTCACAACCGAGTGTGGATCTTTATCATTTTTTATTTTTGATTGGTTTCTGTGCACAGCTGCACCAGCTTTTGCACTTTCCAGTGTTAGTAAATCAGCTACTATGAATTATAGTTATGGGAAATCCTATTTCTATGGCTAGTGTTATGAATGTAGAATATTGCTGGAATATCACACCAGTACAGTGCATTCATAAGACAGGCTTCATTGTATAATAAAAATCTATAGGGTAACCTTTGACTATAATGCTGTACAGAGTGCTACGTAACTGCATACAGGAATTGCATGAGCTTACAGGGACATTTGACATTTACACATTGACATTTACAGGGCCAGGTCCAGAACCCATCATTTGGGATTTAAGATTGTCCAGATAAGGTTCTATTTTCAGTCATTTTAAGCTCCATAACATTTATTCTGAATTGCATTTTAAAGTGGTCTTTTTCTTTGCCCAGAGTGGTCTTGGCATTTATGTTCCGATTGTAATTTTAAGTTGCTATATTAGGACATTTTCTTTGCATAGGGTATTTCTCTTAAAACCTATAACTGACCTATAACTGTTTACCAGTATTTCACATCAGCTACTGATACTTTCTGCAATATTGCTTTACTGAATGGATATCACCATAGAAAACACAATCATCCATGGACGTTACTAAGGTTATATTTACGGTAGCTGTACTCTTTACTATTCTTCAGAATAAGATCTCATAATTCTCAGTACAGCAGCTACAATATGAAAGTCAGTCTGACTCTATCTATCTATCTATCTATCTATCTATCTATCTATCTATCTATCTATCTATCTATCTATCCACACTATATTGTCAACAGTATTGAGATACCTGCCTTTACACGTACATATATTTTAATGGCATCCCAGTCTTAGTCTGTAGGGTTGAATATTGAATTGGCCCACACTTTGCAGCTTATAACAGCTTCAACTCTTCTTGGAAGGCTGTCCACAAGGTTTAGGAGGGTGTCTATGGGAATGTTTGACCATTCTTCCAGAAGCACATTTATGAGGTCAGGTACTGATGTTGGATGAGAAGTTTCCGCTCAAATTCATCCCACAGGTGTTCTGTAGGGTTGAGGTCAGGACTTTTTGCAGGCCAGTCAAGTTCCTCCACCTCAAACTCACTCATCCATGTCCTTATGGACCTTGCTTTGTGCGTTGGTCCAAGTCATGTGGTGGAGGAGGGATTCTGGTATGGGGTTGTTTTTCAGGGATTGGGTTTGGCTCTTTAGTTTCAGTGAAGGGAACTCTTAAGGTTTCAGCATACCAAGACATTTTGGACAATTTCTTGCTCCCAAATTTGTGGGAACAGTTCGGGGATGGCCCCTTCCTGCTCCAACATGACTGCGCACCAGTGCATAAAGCAAGGTCCATAAAGACATGAATGAGCGAGTTTGGGGTGGAGGAACTTGACTGGCCTGCACAGAGTCCTGGCCTTATGGGATGCTATCTATCTATCTATCTATCTATCTATCTATCTATCTATCTATCTATCTATCTATCTATCTATCTAGTTTCTGTAGCTGCAATTGCATTAAAACTTTACAAACATGTTTCTGCTAAATTTTCTTCCTACATTTAATTATTTGCTGTGAATATAAATATAACAAATTTACATTGATTAGATTTAAAACTGTGTATTTTCATACACTGTAATGAATTGTATTGAAAAATTAAAGTGCCATTAAACCCACATCATTAAAAATGCTGTTCATACTCAGTCAGTCTTTATGAGATTAATTTTCTGCATTCTGGAATAAAACTAGTTGATCCTGCTGTTCTCTATCTCCCCTTCGTGGCCATGTCCCCACTGCAGTTGGAGATTTTGCAGAGCAGTATTGGTAGCTCTGCACATGCTCAGTTTTCAGGGAGTTTCCACACTGAAAATTTTCTCCTTATCACATCCGAGCAGCCCATATGACTATAGAGTCACATATGTGGGCGAATACACAGTGGGAAATGACAGCCCACCCCCCCCCCCTTCTTCCATGCCCACTAACCAGTGAAACACAATGGGGGTGGAATATTACATGTAGATTGATGGAGGCTTCATCTCCCTGTTATTCTAAGACACAGGCTGAAGGGGTGTGGCACAGCCTGGGACTGGCAGAAATGTTATTGGCAAAAAATAATAAATATTTGATTTCAAATATATATTTGTATGACAATTTAAAACCATTTATTGATACTATTGCAGGGCAGATCAGCTGTTACTTATAGATGACACCCCAAAGGTGAATGAGGTCTGTATCCTTCCCATACATGTCACCAGGACAGAAGTAAGAAAAATCGAGAGGGACACACTGCAATAAAAACACTCTTTTTTTGTCCTAGTAAAGTACCGTATATACTCGAGTATAAGCCGACCCGAGTATAAGCCGAGACTCCTAATTTTACCACAAAAAACTGGGAAAAAGCATTGACTCGAGTATAAGCCTAGGGTGGGAAATGCGAAATGCAGCAGCTACTGGTAAATTTCAAAAATAATAGATACCAATAAAATTACATTACAGTACGGTACAGCACATTACAGCACATTACACAGCATATTACATTACAGCAAATCACACATTACATACAAATACATACATTAGCCTTCACCTCCAACCCCCCCCCCCCCCCCCAACGCAAATTGGCCTGGACACATCCTCTGAGGGATTCATGCTGGGACCTGTAGTCCCTCACTTTTGGGGGGGGGTCACATCCCCAAAAGGGAAGGACTACAAGATTCAGCATAAACCCATCCACATATCAGGGCCACACACAGGAATGGCTCACCTGGCTGGCTGGGCTTCGTTTTTAATTCATAGGGGCTCAGGTGCTCAGAAGGCGCGGAGGAGGACGTCCGCCTCGGTCTCCTCTCTCTGACGTCACTGGTTGCTAGACGCCAATCAGCAGGCGATCTAGCAACCAGTGGAGGCGGGGCGGGCAGCGGCGGCTTCTAGTGTTCTGCTCTGGTCTTTTACCTCCGCTGTGATTATTGGCACGTCAGTCTCCGCTCTCCTCTCTCTGACGTCACTGGTTGCTAGACGCCAGTCGGGAGGCGATCTAGCAACCAGTTTAGGCAGGCGGGCTGCAGTGACTAGATCAGTTTAGGCAGGCGGGCTGCAGTGACTACAGGCTGATATCTGGCTGCGGAGCGGCGGCATTTTCTGGGGTCATTTTTTTCTCACTCGAGTATAAGCCGAGGGGGTACTTTTTCAGCACAAAAAATGTGCTGAAAAAGTCGGCTTATACTCGAGTATATACGGTAGGTAAAAGCCAGCACCCTATCAGATTTTGATGCTGTCTTTGTCCAGTTAAAGAGTTTTCCTTCCTTTCTTTTCAGCTGACAATGTCATCAGAGGGTCGGGAAGTGAGAGGAAATCTCTCGAAAGAGAAGTTCCTTATTGGTCAAGTTGCTCTTGCCTTGGGTTGTCCTGTAGTTCCTCTATATGTGGATCATTGCATCATTGTATCACTGGTATAGATGCTTGCAAAAGCACAACTGCTAGTGTATCTCATCTTTGGGCTGTCAAAAAAAGGAGGTTGCTAGGTAATTGCCTATGGCTTTAGGCAACATTCCAGACCTAACCCATATGTGCATATTAGCAGTTCCTCCCAGCTTTAGAAACTGAAGCAAAATTGTAAATAGGTTATATTTAGGAATCTAACCAGCTCTACATATTGTTCAGTTCTGAAACTGCTCCCCTCAGCTCTGAAACTATAGAAACATTTTGTGTTTACTCTGCACTTCTGCACACTTGTCAAGATTGAAATATAGAGTGAGAACAGCCTATGGACTCAGTGGGTCTCTATATCATCCAGGAATTGCCTAGTACAGTAGTCCACCGCATTTCTTTAGGGCAAATTCACAACTGTCTGCTTTTGTGCATTGCTTTAATGTACGCACATTTAAGTAAGTATTTTTACTAACGCAGCATACCACAATGCACAGTAGTGTGTTAATGTGTGTTTCATTGCACTGCAATAAAGGAGCGTTGTAGAGGTACATTGGGGTGCCATTCAAAATGACTATTACTGCATTGTAATGGCCTAAATGATCATACATTTTGTCAGCTGGAAACCCATTTTCTTTGCCAATTTGCAGATAAGGTATTCCCTAACATACATACTATAGACTTCTTGTCTTTCACATACAGAAATATATCAAAGTGAATCAAACCTCCATGTAAGGAGGAACTTTACCCTACCTTGTAAATGTCTAATCCCTTGTGAATTGCTCCTTTATGTAACTTAAAAAAAAACATACTTACTTCCTTATGAAGACCTACATCTTCTTCCCACCCTAAGGTCTTCTTTGTCACTCTGCTTCCGTGCCTCAGTTTCAGGACAAAATTCTGCCCATGCATAAATGCTGCAAGTCTCTGCAAGGTCTGTGAGACAAACCAGAGACCAGTGGCATGTATGCACAAGCTCAGACCTCCACGACTCTCTGACAATACCCATAGACTATCCCATCCGGCACATGCAGAAACTCTGCAGGTCTCTCCAAGGTCTGTGCGAGCTCAGACCACCATGACTCTCTGACAATACCTATAGACTACCAGAGACCTGGGGCATGTCTGCATATGCAGGAGTTCAGACCACCACAACTCTCTGACAATACCTCTCTGACAATACCCATACACTATACCCATCTGGCTCATGCACAAAGGCTGCAGGTATCTCCAAGAACTGTGGAATAGGCCAGAGACCTGTGGCATGTCTGCATATGCATGAACTCAGACCACAACGACTCTCTGACAATATTCATACACTGTCAGAGACCTGTGGCAGTGGGTCTGCACATGTGCAAGTTCTTGTACTGAAACATTGCAATACTGCCTCCTGCTATGTGACGTAGACTTCCAAGGAGGCAGCAGGTGTCTGCACACATCCTCCTAGGTGATGAATCGGGAAGTGCATCCATTCAAAAATACAATAAGGTATTCCATGTTAAAAAAAATCTTATTTAAAGTGGGTAAAGGTCCACTTTAAATTCAAACTAGCCTTGGAGGCTTGGTTAGGCTTCGGGAACCAGACCTAGTCATTCCCAAGCTAAGTGGACTATTAGACATCAAAGTCAGTACAATCTGATCAATCAGGATTTGGAAACTGAACAAATGTTTCTACTTTTTGTAGTCTATGTGGCCAATAATTGAAGGTCCTACTCTTTGGAACATATAATGATAGGCAGGAGCACTACAGACTCCAAGGTGGACAGCAGATAAGCTTTGCCAGGTAGAGCTTGCTGTTAAAGTTCCTAAAACAAGAATCCAGAGGCCAACTCAGCCCACCAGGCTCCATCTCTAACTAAAATATATACAATAAACAAACATGTGAAATCTGCGCTAGTAAACAAACGTACAACAGCTGTCAAAAATTGCTTGATCAACAATATGAGTATCAAATAAATCAGAAATGCAAATCTAAATAATGTCCATATGATAATCCAATAGAAAGTTCAAAGGAGAGAAAGAGAGTCCCCACACAGATCTGTGCTCATGAAGTTGGAGGAATCGCACCACACCACAGTGTCCTGTAAGTCTCCTTACCGGATAAAAATCAATTAGTAGCATGTGTGCAACATAGATCCTGCTTGTCCTCGTCATGAGCTATGGATGGATGATCACATTTTCTGGTCAGGACCCCTCTCAATCTCTACAGATGTTCATAACTGCTTCCACTATAGGATTAGCCTCTTCAGCAAGCCTCAACATACAACGTGTATAGTGAAGCCCGCCAGATATGGCAAAAGGTTTTATTAAAAGTTATACTCACAACAAAGCTGAGATAAAAGCGCAATGACAAATACAAATCCAGTGCTGGGTACAGGGCGGCGTCACCTGACCGGTTTCATCCGATAGGATATCTTCAGAGGTGTGCCACATTCCCCCAGCACACCGCCGATGCGTTCCACACACATGAGCCGGAACTGAGAGATCTGTAAATGATCCGTGGAGCGCATTGCGTCACCGGCAACGCGCCCCGCCCACAGATTGTCACAACAAATCGGCCAGCCAAAAGCAATACAGCGCGCCCGCTGCTGACACCTACAGGACATCAGGAAGACATATGTGATGCGCACCAAAGGCATACAGCGGCCGATCCAAAGTGTCAATTTTAAATGTGACAGCGATCGCTCAAATTCCAATCAATGCCTCTGAAACCATATTATGTTTAAACAATAGTAAAATCTATACTCAATCTAAAAAGTTAGCTGATGCACAGTCTAAAAATGGCACTTAAAAAGCAAATACAGGACGTATAAGCAAGTGCAGTGGAGGATATTATAAAAGTGAAATCTCTTCACAACATACAATAAAGGTATATTAAAAATGAGTAAAATAAAAAGGGAGCAATAGCAGAAGAATGAGAAAAGACCGGGGCATACAACTATCCATTATTAATGAAACAGTTGATGTCCCAGTCTACATTCATTCCATAAGGTGTATAACTCTTAAGATCAAAGATCCAGCGAGTCTCCAATCGGGAAATCTCCCTCTTGACAAAACTCAAGGTGAGCATGTGGCCAATATAGCCCGGAGGAGTTGTACAGATCTCATAACACAAGGCCCTGGAAGATATATTCACATCCTCCGTTGTTTTGAGAACCGGTGGTAGATCCACCCGGTTCAATACCTTTGTTGTGAGGTTAAGGTTCAGACAACCTCCCACAAGATATAAAACAAATGACCAGGGGCCTTTTGTGAGTTTTACATTGCGCACCTTTTGATATATCATTTGGGGTGTCATCTATGTTTTTTCTGACACCACATACTGCCCTTAGGCTACTTTCACACTGAAGTGGCAGCCGCGGTCGCGGTAAAACCCCGCTAGTTTTGGCGGAGTTTTACCAGCGATATGGCTCAGCTATGCGGGTGGGAGCGCCGCACTTTTAGCCCCCAACAAGGGGTTAAAAAAGGTTTAAAAGTGCCGGCGCTCAGCGCTACCGAGACGCTTGCCATTCATTTCAATGGCAGGGGCGGTAGAGGAACGGTATATTACCGCTCCCCTCACCGCCCCAAAGATGCTGCTTGCAGGACTTTTTGTAACATCCCGCAAGCGTACCGCCTCAGTGTGAAAGCACTCAGGGCTTTCACATTGGGGTGGATTGGGGGGGATTTTTGAGGCGCTTTACAGACGATATTTTTAGCTAAATAGCGTCTTTGAAACGCCTCAGTGTGAAAGGAGCCTTAGAGCAGTATATCTGTCAATGGGACACAGTCCCCTAAACTGACGCATGCAATTGAGATGTAACATCCATAACTATTAAGAAATAACAGTATATTTTTGTTCCGTTGATAAACCCTGATGAAGGGCAGTAACTGGACCCGAAACTTGAACGTTAGACACCGAATTCCATCTCGCTCCTTTTTTCATCTTCGGACAACGGACATCTTTTCTTATGAAAGTTACGTATTATCTCTCCTCCCTCTTCTCCTTTTTTTATTATGGACTGCATACATATTGACTTACAGCCTTGAGGGTAGAGCCTATTCTACGCTGGCATCAGCTTTGCCTTGAAGATTCTGCTATGCAAGCTCTGATCGACATGTGAATATTGTATGATTCCTTTTCGGGTCACACTGTGCGGGGGTTTTAAGCCTCTAAACGATCCAGATAAAGCCACCACGCTCCCACCATATAGATTAATCGGAAGCCCATGGCTAAAGCCTCGCCCATTCTCTTCTTACCTATATTGATCCCTATAGCTGTGGCTTCTGGATGATCCCCCCCGCGCAGTGTCTCCCCCTTTGGTCTTTAGAACTTTAGTACATGGCTCACCACAGCTTGTTCCCTATTGGGGCGGTGGGCTATGTCCTATTTGCCGTTGGCTATTATATATTATCAGATGCCCTGGCAGCTAACATTTCATGTACAGTTCAATGGATCATTTAATATCTGTGTCATCACTGAAACTTATCACCAGTCATAAGTCTAGACCCTCCCTACATACTTTTTAATGGATTTGTGTATCAGTCCTATGCCCTTTATGTTTATGCTTATTTTCCTGTAAATCTCTCTTTTGTTAACTCAATAAAAACCTTTGACAAAGAAAGTTACGTATTATTATTTCCACAGAGGCTATCTATGTTGAACTTTATGATCTACTCCTAGACAAAAAAACTCTTGATTAACGTGTGTAATATATTTAATATATGCATGTACTATGTTTTTTGTATCTGTCCCTCGGACGAGTGACTTTTAACATTTATAAATAAAATGAAACTTTTTTAGAGCTTTTCCTTTTGTTGTCTGCTGCCTATTACAGTCCCGTTTTTTGGGGGTATTTGGTTCTTGTCACATATCGGATGAAACCGGTCAGGTGACGCCGTCCTGTACCCAGCACGTGATTTGTATTTGTCATTGCGCTTTTATCTCAGCTTTGTTGTGAGTATAACTTTTAATAAAACCTTTTTCCCATATCTGGCGGGCTTCACTATTGTCTCTTCCTTTCTGCCTATACACGTTGTATGTTGAGGCTTGCTGAAGAGGCTAATCCTATAGTGGAAGCAGTTATGAACATCTGTAGAGGTTGATTAAGAGGGGACCCAGGGGCGTTGCTAGGGGGTGGCTATTGGGGCTATAGCCCCGAGTCTGGGGCCCATAGCCCCGAGTCTCTTACCGGGTGGGTGCAGTTATGCAATTAGCAGGTATGTCTCTCTGGGGACCCTGATGTAAGGGGAATCCACACTCAGGTATGTAAAAATATATATATATATATATATATATATATATATATATACACACACACACACACACATGTATATTATATACATGTGTATGCCTACTCAAGCGTATGACTTTCTTTACTTTGCTGCTATGGGCTCTAGCCCCAGATCTTTTGTAGACCTAGCAACGCCCCTGAGGGGACCTGACCAGAAAACGTAATCATCCATCCATAGCTCATGACGAGGACGAGCAGGATCTATGTTGCACACATGCTACTAATTGATTTCTATCCGGTAAGGAGACTTGCAGGACACTGTGGTGGGGTGCGATTCCTCCAACTTCATGAGCACAGATCTGTGTGGGGACTCTCTTTCTCTCCTTTAAACGGGGGACTCTCTTTCTCTCCTTTAAACGGGGGACTCTCTTTCTCTCCTTTAAACTTTCTATTGGATTATAATATGGACATTATTTAGCACTGCATTTCTAACTAAAATATAACTTTTGGGTTGACTGATCTTTTAAGAGTAGCGCTTGCTGGTTAGCATTAGCAGTTAAAGTGGTAGTAAACCCTCCTATCATTTTCAGCCAAGGAAGCTGCCATCTTTGCCTCTGTTTAATCTACAACTGCCATGATGCTGCACATGTGATCAGCTATGACACCAGCCATTGGATGGTTTGACAGTTTGGTTTAGAGCACAACCAATGGGAGCGTTACATTTCCGGCACGTGCCGGTAATGTGACTGGTTTTTAACCTGTTAAATGCATGGGTTTACTACCGCTTTAACTGCTTCATTTGAACTCCTCATTTGACAACCCTTTTGACTTTGCAATACAGGTAAACGCTGTATAAAGGAACACTGTTACATGCATCGGAACTAGGTATTACTGTTTTATCCTGCTGTATGTAATTTCGCAGATCTCCACTTCTTTCATAATGCCAGTTACACTGCGCTGAGTCACTGAGTGGGGTTTTGTCAGCTCAACTGGCACAGAGCCCTGCAAGCCATCAACATACAGGTAATAAATGTCTCAAAGTTATTAGGAATGGCATGGGGAAAATAATGTTAGTTGAGTGAGAAATTGTAGCTTGATGGAAATATTTCTAAAAGGCAGTTTTTTTTTTTTTCTTCTTGAATTTATACGAGACTCTTGCAAGATATTCTTGCTGTACACAAAAATGATGCTTTCCGGGGCAAATGTGCTGAGTTTGCAGCGTGAGAATGGATTCAGTTGGCTTATCTCTGTCCCTGGTGCTGAATGGAGCAGGAGACTTGCTGGTGCAGGCTTGCAGATTTATTGTGCCTTAACCTCTGCAGTTCCTGATTCATTTCCACAGCATAAATCCAGTTTTCATTGGTGGTTGTTTTGGAGATGTATTTGTTTAATACCAAATTACCTTTTTACCTTTACAATCTTTCTTAATATATTCAATTTTTTTTACAAATATGGATTTAATGCAGTAGCTGATAATAATGATAATTAAAATTTACACTCACCAACCACTTTATTAGGTACACCTTGCTAGTAGAGGTGCACCGAATGGAAAATTTGGTGCTGAAACTGAAAATGCAGGATGGACTTTGCTGAGAACCGAAAATTACAGTTTTTAAAATATATATATATATTTTTATATATAATTGTATTACAGTGAGGGAAAAAAGTATTTGATCCCCTCCTGATTGTGTATGTTTGCTCACTGACATAGAAATGATCCGTCTATAATTTAAATGGTTGGTTTATTTTAACAGTGAGAGACAGAATAACAACAAAAAAAATCCAGAAAAACGCATTTCAAAAAAGTTATAAATTGGTCTGCATTTTAATGAGTGTAGAGGATTTTCAAGTGGGACAAAAGCCCTCCTGAGATGTGCAAACCTGGTGGCCAACTACAAGAAATGTCTGACCTCTGTGATTGCCAACAAGGGTTTTGCCACCAAGTACTAAGTCATGTTTTGCGAAGGGGGTCACATATTTATTTCACTCATTAAAATGCAAATCAACATATAACTTTTTTGCAATGCATTTTTCTGGATATATTTGTTTATTTGTTGTTCTGCCTCTCACTGTTAAAATAAACCTACCATTAAAATGATAGATAAAAATATATATATAAGCGCCAACCTTATGTGTTAAACATATTAAATCATATACATAATAAATGTGCAAATAAGTAAATGATTAGCATTATATAAACGTCCACCAATGGTCTGAAATCAATATTCCAGATCCTAAATCATCTTATACAAAAGTCCATTGATGTCCATCAAATTAATAATGAAAAAACTTTAAGTGATATATGTGCTCTTCAGTGCTTCAAACGATATAAAAGTGCCACAACACACGTGCCAGGTGCCAGGATCCCACTGGAGTCCCTACTCACCAGAGCGAGTGGACCCACTGCTTTGCAGTCAGCAGGTCTAAAATCGCAGAGTGATAACAACCGATGATTCCTAGCTGGACACCGAAGCAAAGGATAAGCCTCCTTCCCCTTCAATGGCAGGCCTTAGTGAGCACTGGAGCTGGTGATAAGCCTCTTTCCCCTCTGTTGCCAAACCTGTTGTTCAATCAGTTCAGATATCTGGATGTCAGTCCATATGGAGATCTGATGCGTGTTCAAAGAGGATGCCTCTTTGAACACGCATCAGATCTCCATATGGACTGACATCCAGATATCTGAACTGATTGAACAACAGGTTTGGCAACAGAGGGGAAAGAGGCTTATCACCAGCTCCAGTGCTCACTAAGGCCTGCCATTGAAGGGGAAGGAGGCTTATCCTTTGCTTCGGTGTCCAGCTAGGAATCATCGGTTGTTATCACTCTGCGATTTTAGACCTGCTGACTGCAAAGCAGTGGGTCCACTCGCTCTGGTGAGTAGGGACACCAGTGGGATCCTGGCACCTGGCACGTGTGTTGTGGCACTTTTATATCGTTTGAAGCACTGAAGAGCACATATATCACTTAAAGTTTTTTCATTATTAATTTGATGGACATCAATGGACTTTTGTATAAGATCATTTAGGATCTGGAATATTGATTTCAGACCATTGGTGGACGTTTATATAATGCTAATCATTTACTTATTTGCACATTTATTATGTATATGATTTAATATGTTTAACACATAAGGTTGGCGCTTATATATATATTTTTATTTGTTATTCACAGTGTTTTGCTGGTTTATAGCAGCCTTCCTAAGGGAAGAATATTCCCCTACTTAGGAGTACAAACACAGTTTTGGTCCACGGCGCAATCAGTTTAAATATTTTTTTCCATTAAAATGATAGACTGATCATTTCTTTGTCAGTGGGCAAGCGTATATTCGACTTTTTAACTAATATAAATTAAAATGAATATGAATGTATTGCTGGCTCTTACCGGCACCTTTAGCTCAAGAAAAATGCATCCCTTTAAATGCTATGCATGTCTTCACACTGGTCCATTGTGCTTCCGTTGTGGTGTTAAAAATCTTGCTTGCTGCATTTTTGGTCAGTTAAAAAAAAATGCACCAAAAACGTACCTCCCCTTGAAATGCATTGAAAACACAGCTGTATAGCCGACTTTTAACACAAAAGCCGTAAAACGTTAAAGGTAAAACGGCTATTTCTTTTTTCCACGGTTACTACCGTGACTTTTACTAAAACGGTACTAAATTGTCTCTAAAACTACGCTAAAATGACACGAATACCACCCAAAAAGTATCCAGTACGCTGAGTTTTTGGCGTAGTTTTTTGTTGTGCACGCAATAACGACACAAAAGTTACGTAAAGTTCCCCTCCATGCAAAAACCACGTAAAAAAAAATTGACTGGTTTTTACGTCGTTCGTTCTAAAAATTGTGGTGTTGCCTTCGTGTTACC
>BLSH010214078.1:378876-415336 GCA_018402905.1 Glandirana rugosa | reverse complement strand
GCACGTGTGTTGTGGCACTTTTATATAGTTTGAAGCACTGAAGAGCACATATATCACTTAAAGTTTTTTCATTATTAATTTGATGGACATCAATGGACTTTTGTATAAGATGATTTAGGATCTGGAATATTGATTTCAGACCATTGGTGGACGTTTATATAATGCTAATCATTTACTTATTTGCACATTTATTATGTATATGATTTAATATGTTTAACACATAAGGTTGGCGCTTATATATATATTTTTATTTGTTATTCACAGTGTTTTGCTGGTTTATAGCAGCCTTCCTAAGGGAAGAATATTCCCCTACTTAGGAGTACAAACACAGTTTTGGTCCACGGCGCAATCAGTTTAAATATTTTTTTCCATTAAAATGATAGACTGATCATTTCTTTGTCAGTGGGCAAGCGTATATTCGACTTTTTAACTAATATGAATTAAAATGAATATGAATGTATTGCTGGCTCTTACCGGCACCTTTAGCTCAAGAAAAATGCATCCCTTTAAATGCTATGCATGTCTTCACACTGTTCCATTGTGCTTCCGTTGTGGTGTTAAAAATCTTGCTTGCTGCATTTTTGGTCAGTTAAAAAAAAATGCACCAAAAACGTACCTCCCCTTGAAATGCATTGAAAACACAGCAATAACGCACGTGTTGTTTTTTGATGCGGTTTTTGAGTCGCATGACCTATGAAAAACCCACCATAAGCACAGTAAAATCGCATCAAAATCTCTGTTAAATCATGGCAAAATCATTTTCAGTGCCATCATTGGCACCTTTTTTCTTTATCGGCAAAATGGAAATTGCAAAATGCCGAAAACACAATTTTCAGCCGATATGTTTTGACAGCCGAAATTTCGGTGCATCCCTACTTGCTAGTACCGGGTTGGACCTGCCTTCAGACCTGCATTAATTCTTTCAGCATAGATTCAACAAGGTGTTGGAAACATCCATCAGAGATTCTGGTCCATAGTGACATGATAACATCACGCAGTTGCTGCAGATTTGTCGGCTGCACATCCATGATGTAAATCTCTCATTCCACCACATCCCAAAGGTGCTCTATTGGATTGAGATCTGGTGACTGTGGAGGCAATTGGAGTACAGGGAATCATATTCAGGAAACCAATTTGAGATGATTGGAGCTTTGTGACATGGTGCATTATCCTGCTGGAAGGAGCCATCAGAAGATGGGTACACTGTAGACATGAAGGGATGGAAATGATCAGCAATAATACTTAGGTAGGCCGTGGTGTTTAAACGATACTCAGTTGGCACTAAGTGTACTAAGAAAATATCCCCCACACCATTAAACCACCAGCCTGAACCATTGATACAAGGCAGGATGGATCCATGCTTTCATGTTGTTCACACCAAATTCTGACCCAACCATCTGAATGCCCCAGCTGAAATTGAGACTCATCAGACCAGGCAACATTTTCCCAGTCTTCTATTGTCCAATATTGGTGAGCCTGTGTAGATTGTAGCCTCAGTTTCCTGTTCTTAGCTGACAGGAGTGGAATCCGGTGTGGTCTTCATCTGCTTCAAGGTTCTATGTGTTGTGTGTTCAGAGACGGTATTCTGAATACCTTGGTTGTAACAAGTGGTTATTTGAGTTACTGTTGCCTTTCTATCGTCTCCAACCAGTCTGCCCATTCTCCTTTTGACATCACCAAGGAATTTTGGTCCATACAACTGCCTCTCACTGGATATTTTCTCTTTTTCTGACCATTCTCTGTAAACCCTAGAGATGGTTGTGTGTGAAAATCCCAGTAGATCAACAGTTTTTCAAATACTCAGACTAGCTCATTTGACACCAACAATCATGCCAAAGTCAAAGTCACTTAAATCCCCTTTCTTCCCCATTTTGATGCTCGGTTGGAACTTCAGCAAGGCGTCTTTACTACGTATAGATGCCTAAATGCATTGAGTTGCTTCCATGTGATTGGCTGATTAGAAATTTGTGTTACCAAGCAATTGAACAGCTGTACCTAATAAAGTGGCTGGTGTGTGTATTTTAGATATTTTAACTAGGGGATTTTTTTTACAGTAATGTTCCCCGGCATTCATTTTATTTATTTAGGACAAGCTCGGATATTCACCCCTAAATATAATTTAGGCAGAAGCTTTCTAATTGTAAACTTTTGGCAACAGAAGGAGAGACAACCTCCGCAAAGTTTTCCTTTTTTTTTGTTTAGGAGATGCTTTAAACACTTTTGATGCAATATTGCAAGTGATACAGATAATAAAGGACCTGCTTGAGTAAGGCAACATAAGATTGCATTGGGTTTGTGTGGGCTTGAATCCAGATGATGGCACCATTTTTATAGGAATGCAATTGCAGATGGCTTAAATTGTATCTAAACCCAAAACCAAAAATGTAATATATTACAGCTTACCAATCGTTCAATGTGGTGGCTGCATTCATTTTCCTACCTGGTGAGGCATCCAATAATGAGCTTCCTGTCTTAAGCCTTGTACACACGGTTTGACGGTCGTATGACCGAACAGACCAAATCGTATGTTGGCTGTTGTATCTAGCATACTGACATGCACTACACGATCGTACGACCAAGCTGAAAATAATGACGTGTTATGAACGTATAAAGAGAAAGTCCAGGTGCATGTAATTAGTGTCTGGCCGTTCCTGACTTCTGAGCATGCGTGTTTTGCACAATACAACTTTTTGGGCCAATTTCTCTGTACACACGATAGAACCGTCGTATGACCGCTTGTTGGTACTACCAAAGTTTTCTAGTTTGCTCATACAACTCCTGTTGTACGACCGTCGTACGTCGGCTGTTCTAATCGCCCGTACTAACGGTCGATTTAGCATACAACGGTCGTTCGTACAACCTGTTGTATACAATCGTCGACCCGTGTGTACGAGGAATTAGGGTGCTTCCACTGGAGGATCAATAGAGACATCCTTGGACTACAGAATTGTTAACCAGGGGAAAGGGTAGTTACTTGAAAGTAATTGATAATGTTGTTTTCACATTTTTATATACTGTACTGTGCTATTTCAATTATTATACTACTGATTGGTTGATCTTTGCTTTATTAGATATCAGTCACTCTCCAGCAACTGTTGAGATCAAGTCTCAGACTTATAGAAAGTGAGTCAGACCTGACTAGTAGATGTAAAATTTCAATTTGCCCCAACATCAGTGCATATGAATCTTAGAAAGAACATTTTTGGAACATTGACATATCATAAGATTAATATCATACACATTTATCTGGTTGCTTTCATATCTAAAAGAAAAAGTTAGGACTTTTCTGTTCTGATGATTTTTGTTCTCAGTAGTTCAGCATCTGAAACTAAAGAACCCACGGACCTGAGATAACACTCTTCAGATCTGCTACTTTGGCCAGATCAGGTGGTGATCCTATATCTTTGAATCTGTTTGATGCTCCCTGGCCAGGAATTCATAGGAAGAATGATCGATCAGGTAGCTTTGAAAACCCACTGCATCTTGGCCCTGCCTTTTTATGTTTATGTAAGAGCTGGCAGATAGTGTTGCCCGAGGGTGGTCAGACTGTGCTGCACATCTGGCTGGTCTCTTATTCTATGGGAAGTCTTTTTTTCTTTGTTGCAAGGCCAACACCATAAACATACAGCATGTGACAGTAAAACCTGACAAGGTTACCATACAGACATTGAAGTGACAAAGGAAATTATCTTTCTAATCCATTCAGGAAATACAATGCAAACCACTCTTATTCTTAAATTTTTAGGTTCTTTTATGCAATATCCTGGATACTAGTTACATTGCAAAAGGAACTGGTATATTCTAGATGATATGTATTTGAAATCGTCCGTTATAGACAACTGCATTTAGAAACCGAAGCCAGACCTTTGCCAAATTTTAAAGTGAACCTTTGACCTGTTTGTGGACATTTCAGTATTTGCAAATTCTTAAAAAGCATTCCCCACTGACCTCTGTAGCTTTAAAAACTATGGAGCAGTTCATTACAAAGGAAACCTTTTTACTATGTGCTTCACAATTTCCCTCTACTCTTAAAGGGGACCTTTTGTCCTTTGCATATTATAGTTCATCCCCCCCCCCCCCCCTTTCACATAATTGGAGATTTTTTTTTTCTTAAAACCTCTTTTGCAGTGCCCAGCCAGCACTTCTGCGTTTCTTGCGTAGAAGAGAATGACCTAACCCCAGCTGCCCTCATCCTCCTTGGGATACCCAAGTCATGGATCCCAGGTAGCTTTGAAACTTAGTCTAAAACACACAGGCGTTGATTTACTAAAATTGGAGAGTGCAAAATTTGGTACAGATCTGCATGGTGGACATCGCTGGACAAAGAGGGACCGCAGTTAAAACAGAGGGCGTACCAGCCTAGCGCATTACCTTTGCAACAATTTATTATTTTAAGACGTATATAACATACTCACAAACAAAGGTTAAAATCAAGCAAGATGTAAAATCCACCAGATGCTCCATCCAGCATGGTCCGCTGGCCAGTGACAATTTTGGAAGGAAGACTCCAAAAAAGCTGACGCATTTCGAGGGGTGTCCCCTCTTCTTCAAACGCGGACCATATTGGATGGAGCATCTGGTGGATTTTACATTTTACTTGATTTTATCCTTTGTTTGTGAGTATGTTATATACGTCTTAAAATAATAAATTGTCACAAAGATAATGCGATAGACAGGTGCGCCCTCTGTTTCTTTTCTTTTTTGATGTTTAAAGTACAACCTGGATGACAATCATGACCCTTCCGAAGATACAGCAGAGTAAGTAATCCTAGCCACCCAAGGACAAGGATCGCCAGGTAAAAGGCTGAGAAAAACTGACAAACCAATGCAGCCACCTATGGGGGCTGGTAAACTGCGATATATTATAATTATTATTGTTGTTATACATATATTTTATATATAGCAATAATATTAATACTAAATAATAATAATACTTATTATAATTATTATTGTTGTTATACATATATTTTATATATAGCAATAATATTATTACTAAATAATAATAATACTTATTATAATTATTATTATAGAATGACATTATATATTATTATTGTTCTTTTTTTATTGTTTAGATTCACTTTATTGAAGGTTTTGAAGGACTGACCCTATAAAGAGAATCAGACGTGGCTGGGCTTATTCAAGTATTTACAGCTATCTGAGCTGCTTCTCTATGAGGAATGTAAACCACTTGTTTGTTGCTCCCTGTTTTTAAGCACTAGTTTGCAAACTTAGGAACTGCAAGTCAACAATTTTAAGCACTTTAGCTGGCCATAAACAAATAGAATTTTATTCCAGATATCCTTTTTTGGAACTTTTTTTTGATTTTCTCATCTCTATTGGGGTCAGATTGAAAAATTGTTTTTTAACCGTAGTGACCAAAATTGAAGAAGAATGCATATGAATCGAGCAAATAAAATGTGATTTTTGTTCCAGAAAAAAAACATTTTTTGTAATACAGATGTGCATCCAGAAATCAAATATAGAGTTCAAAACATTTACATGGTAATCAATTAATCTAATTTTCAGGGTTTTCATATAAAATTTGTTGAGTCCATAATTGTACTATCAACTGCACAGGAAAATCATTTTTCTGAATTTCCAAACCGGACCGGACATCCAAAATCGTAGGTTGGCTATTGTGTATCGCGTACTGACATGCACTAAGCGTTCGTACAACCAAGCCTAACGTGTTGACGTGTTATGAGCGTATAAAGAGGAAGTTCAAGTGAATGTGATTTATGAATTAGGAAGTAGGTTTACACAACCAGACACTTCCGGGCGTTCCCGACTTCTGAGCATGCGCGTTTTGCACGTACAGCTTTGTTGCTCCAACTTCTCTGTGCACACGGTACAACAGTCTTATGACTGCTTGTTGGACAACAGAAGTTTTCTAGTCTGCTCATCCAACTCCTGTTGTACGACCGTCGCACCTCGGCTGTTCTAATCACGCGTACTAACGGTTGGATGATTGTATAACAAGCTGTTGTACGACCGTTGTTGTACAACCGTTGTACGGTGTGTACAGGCCTTTAGCCTCTGTTTGATCTGCAGTTACCATGGTACTGCACATGTGATCAGTTGTGACAACAGTCACTTGACGGCTTGGCAGTTTAGTTGAGAGCATAAGCAACTTGTGACCATCATCATTCACAACATGTCTTGAATGTAATTGTTTTGGGAAAATAATATTGATTGGTTTGGTTCCACTTTATGGCAGCTAACAAGGCAGCAATTGTCCCACTTCAGAAAACCTCTCACTCTCAATGTTGATTGTCCATTGTTTTGGGTGAGGATGATTTTGGAGCTAAGCCTATATGAGGGACAAGTATCTTCATTCCTGCCAATTCTGCTCTACCTTGCTGCTCTACTAAATTAGAACTGGACAGTGTTTGTCCACCATAATGCCTTCATCACCTATCTTTAGACCCTTACCATGCTTGTCAAGTTAGGATCATTGAATGTGGAAGATGGAGTTTAATTCTGGTGAGGTCAAGGCTCAGTCAGGGGAATCAAAGCCTACAAAATGTAGACGTTGCGCAATGGGTTTGGGAGTGCCGAAATTCTTTAGGGTGGTTTAAAAAGGCACGTGCAGATAGAGTTTGATGTATGCTCTTTATCGTATTCCATTAATTAGAGATGTGGCATGTTACCTTTAAGTTGAAGGTCCCCATTGAACCTATAGATAGATTTTAAAGCACTCAGAATTTTAGATGTAAAAATAAACATAACATGACAGAAGGTGTTTGTCACTGTATGTCACTTCATTATTCCTCGTCTCTCTTTTTGTACATGGTAGGCAGCCCCTTGCTGTGAACTTCAATAGACTTGTTGTCATGATGTTCTATGCGAGCAATAGGAAGAATGGTTTCTATGCCGCCCGATCAAATACTTGTTTAGATATATCTTTCTCTGAAACTGCTAGTCTCATAAATCAGTTGGTAATTTACATTTAAATTAAGTTGGCACTAGAATTGAGACTGGCCGGAGGAGGGAGAAAATTGTTAAGATCGTAGCATTGTTCTTTGATCTTTTGCTATAAAGGTCTATTCACAATACAGCCACAGATCAGTTAGCAAGAGGCAGGGGTGTTGCTAGGTCTACAAAAGATCTGGGGCTAGAGCCCATAGCAGCAAAGTAGAGTCATACGCTTGAGCAGGCATACACATGTATATAATACATATGTTTGCGTGTGTGTTTATATATATATATATATATATATATATATATATATATATATACAGGGTGGGCCATTTATATGGATACACCTTAATAAAATGGGAATGGTTGGTGATATTAACTTCCTGTTTGGGGCACATTAGTATATGTGAGGGGGGAAACTTTTCAAGATAGGTGGTGACCATGGTGGCCATTTTGAAGTCAGCCATTTTGAATCCAACTTTTGTTTTTTCAATAGGAAGAGGGTCATGTGACACATCAAACTTATTGGGAATTTCACAAGAAAAACAATGTGTGCTTGGTTTTCACGTAACTTTATTCTTTCATAAGTTATTTACAAGTTTCTGTAATATAATAAAATGTGTTCAATGTGCTGCCCATTGTGTTGGATTGTCAATGCAACCCTCTTTTCCCACTCTTCACACACTGATAGCAACACCGCAGGAGAAATGCTAGCACAGGCTTCCAGTATTCGTAGTTTCAGGTGCTGCACATCTCGTATCTTCACAGCATAGACAATTGCCTTCAGATGACCCCAACGATAAAAGTCTACGGGGGTCAGATTGGGAGACCTTGGGGGCCATTCAACTGGCCCACGACAACCAATCCAGTTGAATGGCCCCCAAGGTCTCCCGATTTGACCCCCTTAGACTTTTATCTTTGGGGTCATCTGAAGGCACCCGGTGTGGTCATCTGCTGCTGTAGCCCATCTTTTACAAGGTTCTATATGTTGTGCATTCAGAGATGGTATTCTGCATACCTTGGTTGTAACGAGTGGTTATTTGAGTTACTATTGCCTTTCTATCATCTCAAACCAGTCTGCCCATTCTCCTCTGACATCAACAAGGCATTTTCATTCACACAACTGCTACTCACTGGATAGTAACATAGTTGGTCAGGTTGAAAAATGACACAAGTCCATCCAGTTCAACCAAAAAAAAAACATTTATACACACACACACACATATATATATATATATATATATATATATATATATATATACACACATATATACATATACACAAATATATACATATAACCAAATAATCCCATATACAATCCTTCACTCACAGTTGATCCAGAGGAAGGCAAAAAACTCCAGCAAAGCGTGATCCAATTTGCTATAACGGGGGAAAAACTTCCTTCCTGATTCCCCGAGAGGCAATCGGATTCACCCTGGATGAACTTTACCTAAAAATGTTAGTACCCAGTTATATTATTTACATTAAGGAAAGAATCCAGGCCTTTTTTGCAATCAACCGTGCTGGCCAAAACCACCTCTGGAGGGAGTCTATTCCACATTTTCACAGCTCTTACTGTGAAGAAACCTTTCCGTATTTGTAGATGAAATCTTTTTTCCTCTAGACATAAAGAGTGCCCCCTTGTCCTTTGTGATGACATTAAAGTAAATAACTCAACACCAAGTTCACTATATGGACCACTTATATACTTGTACATGTTGATCATATCCCCCCTTAATCTCCTCTTCTCAAGAGAGAATTAATTCAGATCCTCTAATCTTTCCTCATAGCTGAGCTGCTCCATGCCTCTTATTAGTTTGGTTGCCCTTCTGTGCACTTTCTCCAGTTTTCCAATATCCTTTTTGAGAACTGGTGCCCAAAACTGAACTGCATATTCCAGATGAGGTCTTACTAATGATTTGTAGAGGGGCAAAATAATGTCTCTATCTCTGGAGTCCATACCTCTCTTAGTACAAGAACGGGTTTTGCTTGCTTTGGAAACCGCAGCTTGGCATTGCATGCCATTATTAAGCTTATGATCTACCAAAACCCCCAGATCCTTCTCCACTATGGATTCCCCCAGTTGTACTCCCCCTAGTATGTACGATGCATGCATATTCTTAGCCCCCAAGTGCATAACTCAACCTTAAACCTCATTTGCCACACAGTTGCCCAATTAGACAGCGCATTGAGGTCTGCTTGTAAGTTGGAGACATCCTGCTAGGACGTTATTCCACTGCATAGCTTGGTGTCATCTGCAAACACTGAAATGGTACTTTTAATCCCAGTACCGATATCATTTATAAATATATTGAAAAGTAAGGGTTCCAACACTGAGCCTTGGGGTACACCACTGATAACCTTAGACCATTCAGAATAAGAATCATTAACCACTACTCTCTGAATTCGGTCTTTTAGCCAGTTTTCTATCCATTTACAAATTGATCTTTCCAAGCCTGTAGACTTTACCTTACAAAATTAGCCGTGTATGGTGAATGGTGACAAACACTTTTGCAAAATCCAAGTATACCACGTCCACAGCTACCCCTCTGTCCAAAGTTTTACTTACCTCATAAAAAGAAATCAGGTTTGTTTGACAACTTCTGTCTTTCATGAATCCATGCTGTCTGTTGCTTAAAATCTTTTTATCCAACAAGAACTCATCTATGTGGTCTTTTATTAAACTCTCCAGTATCTTCCCAGCTATAGAAATTAAACTAAGAGGTCTATAGTTACTTGGTAAAGACTTTGATCCCTTTTTATATATAGGCACCACATTGGCTCTACGCCAATCCAGTGGTACTATTCCAGTCATTAAGGAGTCCCTAAAAATGAGATACAATGGCTTTGAAATGACAGAGCTCAATTCCTTTAGGATCAGTGGATGGATACCATCTGGTCCAGGTGCTTTATCTACCTTTATTCTGTCTAAATACTTCTTGACCATTTCACTTTTGAGCCATTGTGGATCATTTAGGGCTGTGTCACTACCAACCCCGACGTGGACATGAGCTCCCCCATGCTCCTTTGTATACACAGAGCTGAAGAAAGTCGCACTCTAGATTATTTTGTAAAGGGCCTACATGCTCAGACCTGACCTTTTTACTATTAATATATTTGAATAATGTTTTGGGGTTTGTCTTACTATCTTTTGCAATCTGTCCTTCATTGTGAATTTTTGCATCCTTGGTTTCCTTTTTACATATTCTGTTATATTTTTTGTAACATTTAAAAGATGATAGTGTTCCCTCATTTTTATATTTATGTTCTTTTCTTATCATTTATAACTTTTTTAACTTTGACCGTGATCCACATAGGTTTTCTTTTTAGCCTTTTAAATGTATTGCCCATGGGAATATGCTTTGCAGTGAGTTCATATACAGTTTTTTTGAAAAATTCCCGTTTCTGTTCTGTGTTCATTGATGCCAATATTCCCTCCCAGTCAAAGTCCTGGAGAGCAGCCCTCATCTTTGTAAAATTTGCTCTCTTAAAATTAAGTGTTTTTATCTTTCCCGTTTGTGTTTGTTGCTTGCAGCTTACATTAAATGAAATCATGCTATGTTATGGATATTTTCTTTTTTTGGGACAATTCTCTGGGAGATGGTTGTATGTGAAAATACAAGTAGATCAGCAGTTTTTTAAATACTCAAACCAGACCATCTGGCACCCACAACCATGCCACGTTTAAAGATACTTTAATACCCTTTCTTCCCCATTCTGATGCTCGGTTTGAACGTCTAGATGCCTTAGTCAGCATCTAACATCTAGTCTAACATCTAACCCCTAATGACCTCTGACAACACATAACCCCTCTTGCAAAACATAACCACCCCTTTCTTAAAGTTTAACCCTAGCTTTAATTCGAAGACTTGATTTAAAACCCATAATTCCTGACCATAAGGCCCATGTGACACTAGCAGTTTTGTCACTTGTGATGACCTGCCAGCAATTTATTCGCTAATCCACTTACCTCCTCCTATAGCATCACTCCCACACTGCTCTAACTATCAAGGTGACACTCTGTTGCTGCTTTCTTGCAAGCATTTAAGATTCCAAGGTCTCATCAGATGCAGAATTTCTAGTATGAGGTTTAACACTAACCTAACATAATCCCTAAACTAAGATATAATACTAAACTAAGTCCTTGGTCTTTACACTCACATTGTTCTACACCAAGAGTAGCCACTCTAAATTCTCACAGCTCTGCACTGAAAGATATCAGCACTGTGAATGCAAAGAACTACTGATTTGAAAGTAATAACTGCATTCACAGAGTGGATTTTCTAAATGAACTCCTGGCACGGAGTAACAATAAAATCTAAGAGAGCCTAATAAAACATTTTTAAGTTTACAGGAATTGCTCTGCAAAAAATCTCATAAATAGGTGCTTTTCTTCTCCCGTAATTCTTTTGTGCTCTCCGTAATTTGAAAATGCCCGTGTGGAGGAACCAGGCATGTGACATGAATGCGAGCACAATATCTACAAATAATTAGGAGATCTTATGGCCCCATAGTCCAGAAAGGTCCTTGTTGAGGCTGAGACTTTAGCTCCTGAAGATACATAATGATGAAAGCGTGCAATCCAAAAGACATGCAAGACTTAGAAAGTTGACCTGGGTACACAAGGGGCGAAAGGGAAACAAGGGAGTGTTAGTTTGGTGGCCATTTCACCTCCTGACCCTGCATTGACCAATTGTTATCAGCTATTTACCTGAGGCACTAAGTATGTGGACATTATGCGCAAGGTATCAGTTTTTAATAGATTTTCAATTTTACTTGATTTTTTTTAGCTTTTTTTTGTATAGCATGTAAGATGTGATGAAGGTTAGAACCAATGGAATTAATGCAAAAGGTAGAATAGAACTACCATAATCCACGGACTAAGGGCTAAGCAGCATTGATTTCATTACCTTGTGATTGGATGAAGAAACACTACTATTCAGTGCTGGAATAGAGGATTTAAAAAAGTAGACATGAATAATCATGGTTATAAAAACTTTCTTTCAGGCCAGATGTCTAAGGCATTTTCAAATTTAACTTTCCTAATAAATAGCATGATATGTCTGTGAACACTATTGTGGTTTTCTTGTATTTCCTCCAAGTTTATTGCATGCAACCATAGCAATTACAGATCTGTGCAGGCAAAGGTGCTCCAAGTTAAAGAAGATTTTAAAACCCAACAAAAATATATTAGGACGGTGAAGCTAAAGTTGATTTAAATGTCCACCCAGAACTGATATCACATTTGTTCATAGACACTAGGATAATTGAACCAACAGCTAGAAAAATCTCTTGGTAACTAAATCTTCCATGCCTCTATGCTAAGAGTCCTGTGTTAACCCTTTACTCTGAGCCCTGGAATCCTCTCCAGGGAGTCCACTAAGTTTCAGCTTCATAATGGTTATGGTGGGTGACAGAGATGTACAGTTGTGTCCATATATATTTGGACACAGGCACATTGGCTCTGTATGCCACCAGAATAATATTAAAACAAAACAATGCAAATTAATTTCAAGTGCAGACTTTCAGCTTTAATTCAAGGGGTTGAACATAAATATCAACTACAAATGTTAGGAACGGCAACCATTTTTATACACAGTTTCCCCATTTTCAGGGGCTCAAATGTAATTGGATAAATGAATATAAAATCATAAATAAAATGTTCATTTTTAACATTTTGTTGCGAATCCTTTTACTGGCAATGACTACCTGAAGTCTGGAACCCATGGGCATTACTAAAGACTGGGCTTCCTCCTTCCTGATGCTTTGTCAGGCTCTAACTGCAGTTGTCTTCAGTTGTTCTTTGTTTGTTGGTTTTTATGCCTTTAGTTTTGCCTTCAGCAAGAAAAAAGGAATGCTCAATTGGGTTGAGTCAGGTGATTGAATCAGCCATTACAGAATATTCCACTTCTTTTCTTTCAAAAACTCCTGTGTTTTGGATCATTGTCCATCTGTACTGTGAAGCGCTGTCCAATCAACTTTGCTGCATTTGGCTGAATCTGGGCTGACAGTATATCTCTAAACACTGCTTCTGTCTTCTGTCACATCATCAATAAACACCAATGACCCAGTGCCACTGGAAGCCATGAATGCCCATGCCATCACACTGCCTCCACCATGTTTTTCAGCTGACGTTGTGTGCTTTGGATCATGAGCCATTCCAAGCCTTCTCCACACTTTTTTCTTCCCATCATTGCGGTACAAATTAATCTTAGTTTCATCCGTCCAAAGAATGCTTTTCCAGAACTGGTCTGGCTTTTTTAGATGTTTTCTTGGAAAAGTCTAATCTGGCTCTTATGAATGGTTTGTACCTCTGTATTTGCTCTCCTGAAGTCTTCTCTAATTTGTAGACTTGACAATGATACGCCCACCACCTTGAGAGTATCCTTTACTTGTCTGGATGTTGTGAATGGGTATTTCTTTACCATAGAGAGGATCCTGCGATCATCCACCACTGTTGTCTTCTGTGGAAGTCCAGGCCTTTTTATGTTGCTGAGCTCACCAGTGCATTCTTCTTTCCTCAGAATATACCAAACTGTTGATTTGGCCTCTCCTAATGCTGCTGCTATCTCTCTCTTTTTGAAGCCTTACAATCGCCTGTTTCACTTGCATGGACAGCTCCATTGAACGCATGATGTAGGTTCACAGCAATAGATTCCAGGTGCAAGTTCCACACTTAGAATCAACTCAAGAAATTTTACCTGCTTACTTGATGAAAAAATAAGGAAGGAGTAGCCCACACCTGGCCATGAAACAGCTTTTGATTCAGTTGTCCAATTACTTTTGGTCCCTTGAAAAAGGTGGGTTGCCTATTCTTAAGAGCTGTAAGTCCTAAACTCTTCCTCCGATTTGGATGAGATACCCTCAAAGTGCACTTTCAGCCCATATCGATTATATAACCATGGCTTGAATATGTTTTGGTAAATACCTGAAAAAAACTAAAATTGTGCCTGTGTCCAAATATATATGGGCCTAATTGTATTTAGGCGAAATGGGGCCTTAAACAAGGGAGCAGCTTTGTCCTTTCAAATTTACATTAACAAAATATTTTGTTGGCTCCATAATTTGAAAATGCCCCTGTGGAAGAACCAGGCATGTGGCATGGAAATGAGCAGGATATCTACAAATAACCAGATGACCTTATGGCCCCATAGTCCACAAAGATCCTTTTTAAGGCTGGGACTTGCTCCTGAAAAATACATAATGATGAAAGCTTGTAATCCTAAAGACAAGAGGCAGAGAGATAACATGGGCACCCGAGGGGTGAAAGTTCCTGTGTGAGCTCTCTATTCTAAGCCCTTAATGCTGCTTGATTTCTCATTGAGGAGCCCATTAAAGTATAACTAAAGGCAAAATGTTTTATTTTTTATTTTTAGTTTGGATGTAGTGGGGAGGGATTAGAATGCTTGTCAGTTTTTATTGCCTTCTGTTCGCTCTCTCTATTTGTCCTGTTTACCATTATCATTGAAAGTGAAAGAAAATGCCAATTTTTGGGTTGTCCCCAGAAATGTAATAGAGGGGCAATCTTCCAATTGTTTCTGGTGACTGGGGGGGTCCCCATGGGATTCTCTTGGGATTTCCTCTCACTTGCTGTTTGGCTATAGGACAGGAAGTTAAGGGAAGTCTCCACAATGAGACACAGATGGTGCAAAAAAAAAAATCTGACAGGAGTTATAACCCTCCCTTGCTCTATCAGAAATGAAATAAAAAGTTTTGCCTATAGTGCTACTTTAAGTCTCAGCCTCTAAATGGCTATGATGGGTGACAAAATGGATTTAGGTGAAACAGGGCCTTAAACGAGAGAGCAGCTTTGACCTTTCCCCAAATATTTTCCCACCGATTGATATTACCAAAGGTTGCAATATTCACAGAAGCCAACCCTTTTGTATTGTCTATACTAGCAATAGAGGAGGACTGTACTGGTGGGTAGGGGGCATTTGCCTCTTGGGCCAGTACCTATAAAATATGTTGGCTGGTGGCCCTGAGTGGAAATACTCCATCAGATACCAAAGGCTGCTTTCTAGAGTTACACTGGCTGTAGCAAAGGAGGATATTGGCAGTATAGACCCAGGCCATTAAAGATTTTAGAGAGTTTCAAGTGGAAGTATTATTAGGTAAAGCTCAAACAGATGAAGTCACGTGATTTAGTGACGAAACGCGTCGGGGAGGAGCCTATGGTGACGTTCTGAACACTGTTTGAGCAGTTGTAGCCAGCAGCTGTGGATTGCTCTTTATATGTATATGCAATACCTGAGTGCACCAGTGGAGGTGTACCTGCAAATGTGAGTGGAATTTTAATATGTTTTAATAAAAACAATAATTTTAAATGATTCAACACTATGTCAGCCCTTCTCTGTATCCCATAAACCATACTGAGGTCCGACTGTGAAGCAGGGTATTTCACCCTAGAAGGGACTGCACTACTATCACCAGTTGGATCACCCCTTGAATACTGCTGAGGTCCGTCTGCAGAGTAGGATTTACACCCCAAGGGGGACTGCGCTACTAGACCCAGAGGGGTCGCTCCTGGAGGTGAGCGGTTAGTGACACCGGGTGGTGGATATAGATGAGCACAAGTGTTTGGTTGGAGCACCTGGTTTTCTCACTCTGCACAGTCGTTCATGTGGATAATCATCGCTCCTGCGGAGCAGGATTTATTTTTAATTTGCACCTTAAAGGACATTGTTAAGATTACTGGTTATAACTATTATGACCATTTGGTTATAGCACTTGCACTTTTTGTTACAGCATTTGTATACTGCACATCGATATTATTAATGATGATCTATGCACTTTAAGTAAAATTTACATTATATTTTTACAGATAGTATGCACTTTATGTTTTTAATGACCGATTCATATGCAATGTATACACTATGAGTATAGGATACAAGTTTTCCATTGCGCTTCACTGATTATTTGACAAAGCTCAAACATATACTTGCCACTGTGTACATGGGTACCAAAGGTTTCACTCTTTAATGGCTAAAATAGTATTATAGGTGACACCTAAGCCAGCCATAGACGGATAGACAGGAACGGGACAAATTTCGATCTGTCTATGGACAGACTGGTTGTACTCAAGCTGATCGATCGGTCATGGTCATGGGGGTGATACTTGGCCAGCCAAAGTGTAGCCTGTAGACTGACATATCACTCTCTAGCACAGCCTTTCTCAACCTTTTTAACATGGAGGAACTCCAGAAATAATGTTTTGACTGCAGGGAACCTCTGCTAATAATTATAATATTTAGAGTTTACAGTACATTAGTGCGATGGTCATTGTGAAAAAATTTCTTACATTTGAGGTTCCTTACATGTTCCTTACATTTGGGAAGAATTCCCCCTTTGCAGAAACTAAAGAGGTCATTGGTGTCAGAGGTTACTCATCTGAGAAGCAGAAATCGCTTACTGCTTGAGGAACCCCTAGCAACCTTTGGAAGAACCTTAGGGTTCCACAGAACCCTGGTTTAGAAACCCTGCTCTAGTCTGTACCATTTTACTTCCCCCCCAACATACAACAGGCCTATTCAAATTTGCATTTTTGGAAGATATGATCTAAATAGTTGGAGGGCAAGGGCAACAAAGACCTATTGCTGTCTTTTGCTCTTTATCCATGGTTATCAAAATAAACTGCTCACAATATAATAAGATAAAAGCAGGGGAGAGCGAGAAGTAAAAGTTCCTCAGAAAAATCACTTACAGGAAACAGGCATACACCAGCAGTGCGTCTATTAGAAACATCGGTGCGGATCACAGCTCAGCAGAATATCCAAAGTAAATAAGACGTATAAATTTAATAATCCATATTAAAATCACAGCAACCGGTTGTGGCAATATCACCATCCATTAGTCCTTGGGCAGTGATCCACATCGAGGTTCCTAATTGAAGCTCCACTAGAACATCAGCTATGAAGAAATGAAAAGCGACTGCATTTATAGACTTTTACTGGCTTCTATTTATAGAAGAGTATGATGTATAAAATGCTTCGGGCCATGATAGAAAGAGTGGATTGGATACAGGTATATAAATTAGATTTTGGTAGTATTACAAGTGTCAGCATGCACTGACATTGATTCATTTATACTGATCATGCCCAAAGTGAATAAACTTGTCAGGGGCACTAATAATAATTATAGAAAGCAGATATAACCCTCCCCTCCTTCCACTATCGACACCCTGTTTATCCCGCTCCATTAAAATATGAGGCAAAAAAAACCTTTAATATTTTGTTGTCCCACAGATGCCCTTCTATAGGCAGGTTAGCTGACCAGATATGTAAAGATCAGATAGAGCCCCTGATTGGCCTACTTGCCTAAATATTTGTGCCTATAGTCCCTTTAGGCATTTGATCACATGATCAGAAGCCCCAATAAGCATTCAAAATAACTGTTTCCTGTAGAATCTATATATTAAGGGGTCAGGGTCAACCAGTTTGGGGCAGGGGGAGCACTACCTAGCTTCTAAATAGGCTGTTCAGACAGGATTTTAAAAGAGATGCTTGGCAGGTAGTTCTGATCCTCAGAAAGTGCCCCTGAAATGCCTGGTCTCATGGCACAATACACATATATTCGAATTGAACAGGTGGGACTTTAAACTGCATGAACATTGTATGCAGTGATCGCTCCACAGCTGGCTACTCATTTGTAAAGCCTACCCTTTTCTTTAAAGGAAATCTGTGCTGATCAGCCTTTCTCTAACAGGGCGCCAGGGAATCCTGGGGTTCTTCCAGAGGTTGCTAGGGGTTTGTTGTGTAATGAGCAATTTATGACTTTCAGATGAGGAACCACTGGCACCAACAATCTTTTTGGGGCAGTTGTTGCCAGTGACCACAAATGTAAACCGCATTTTTCCAGGTGACCGTCACTCTAATGCATCATGATCTGTAAAAATAATTATTATTAGGGGTTCCCTGAGACAGAAAATTTATATCAAGGGTTTCTCTGTTAAAAAGAGGTTAAGAAAAGCTGGCTTAGTGAAACATGAAGGCTGCAACTGCTTACCTTGCTGGTACCTCCCTCTTCCACCATTCTTATTGACGCATCACTATGAAGGACTGGCCAGGAGGACAGACATGCCAGCCTGCCCTAAAATCCAGGGAATCACCCTGATTTTTACCCCTCTCAAACTAAATTATATATAAATCCCACTTGATTCCTCTCCTTCACCAAAGATCTGACAGGCCCTTTTCCCTGCATAGTTGCTAGGCGAACTGTATTTTGCAAGACAGTCTTGAAATGTTCGTATATGTAAAATATGTTAAATGGCACTCTTTTGGTTATGTTCTTTAAAATGTCAACTTTTACATATCGACATTGCACAGTAAGATGGAAATAGGACTGAGGGCCCACAGGGGAGAGAAGAAGCCCCAAGGTGATGCACAAAGTGCAAAAATGGGCGTGGCTCAGAGGGGCACGGTTAAATAGAGTCTACTCACAGTACATATAAAATGGTGGACTGGCATCAGCAGCATCATGATGTCAGGGCCCTGCCTGCTGACCCTAAAATTGTGGCCATAAAAATAATGTAAAATACCAAATGACAGATCCCCTCCCCCTTCTCCCCAGGTACTTTTTACATCATTTTTCACCCACACACTGGAGGATTACCTTGCTCCTCTGTGGATCGGTTGTTATACACACTGGATATAATTTTCAGTTTTTTTTTAATAAACATTATTACCGCTTTTACACAATTTAGCCACAACCAGTTCTTGCTGCAGTGTACACTGCTTCCTTATTAATCTATAAACTGTACTCCTGGGTTGATATCTCTGGTAGCAACATGCAGTAGGTAGGAAGAAATAGGTAAACTTGTCAAGGTCAGGGGTCAGGCTGGAAGATCAGTAGCTATGTCAGTAGATAGGCTCCCATCGACCAGTTGGATAAGTACAGATGCAGGTCAACTGGGCAGATGACACAGACTCACCTGAGGTGCAGAGTCTATGTACTAACCAGTGTTCACCAGAGCTCTTGATGGTGGAGATGGGTTTTGCTGCATGTTAATACCAGGTCGTGGTCCTCAGGATCGCTTCACCTGGAGGTCAGCAAGCCGGAGTCCAATAGCAGCTATAGCAGGTAGGGTTCAAACAGAAGCGTAGTCAGTAAACAAGCCAAAGGTTGGTAACGAGTGGTTGCAGGTTAGGATCAAGCAGAAGCATTGTCAAGGAATAAACCAAAGGTTGGTAAAGAGTAGTAGCAAAGATGTGGGTGGCAGCAGGACTGACAAGAGTGAAATATTTACTGGAGGGAGGACAATAATCTGGCAAACAGGAAGTGCAGAGGCATGGCTTAAATAGGAAGTTCATGGGAAGAGCAAGAAGTTCAAAGTTCAAGGGAAACAAAGTTCAAGGCAGGATCATTCAAGGAATTGTCCAGGGAGCTGTCCAGCATTCCAGTTGGCTCAGCAAGAAGATACACTGTCATACACAACAGAGTTTGCAGGTTCTGATATGGGCCCTGACAAAACTATTGCACCATCAAGTAGACTGCTTTGGCCATTTCAGCAGGGTTTTGGGGACTGCTGTGGCACCTCTAGTTGGCTGGAACTTTATACTTGCAATTTTTTTCTCTTTTTTTTGAAGGCTTTGTTCCAACACGCAGAAGCATATCCAGCCTATTTGCGGCTCCTTTGTTCAGCCGGGCCCTCTAATGATCCCAAGTTGAGGCCTTAGAAATATAAATGAAAGCGCCTGCATCATCAGACATAGCCAAATGCTTCAGGCTATGTTCATTTTAATGCAGCTGTGCAATGGGAGGAGGATGTTTCAGCAAGTGCTTGCGGGTAGAGTACAGAACCATTTGGACTCCGCGTTATCTGGCTCTGTTATTAGAGAACATTGAGCGAGTCCAAACGCAAGCTTTTCATATTTTCAACGAAAGTGTCCCTTTTAAAGACAGAATTTCAATGCGCATGAAAAGTTCACTATAAAGCCCAAATATTCTCTTTAAATCCCATCTTTATTGCCACCAGTACATTATAGGATAAAAGAGATAAAACTTCTCTTACGCTGATCTAAAATCTTTCAAACTTCTGTGACAGAGAGAACATGAAGTTATGTTTCAGAGCTTTAATCATATGTTCAAATCTGCACATGTACTTCATCTGATCATCTGTTCTTCTACCCTAATCATCCCAAAATCTCAAAGACTCTCCCCCACCTCCCACTTTAGAGGTCAGCATTTAAAGGGAAAAAAAGCCTCTTTCAGAAGGCTGGCTGGCTGTCATCCAAGCTTTAGCTGTTTAAAATTCAGCTCAGCAGCGTATGTATTTACCTGCAGATGAAAGGGAATATTCCTGTGGGCAGATAGGCAGAGGGGTGGCGCCCCGGGGGAAAATCAATGCGGAAGAGATAGTGAGGATAAACACATGCGAATTCCAAAGGTTAGATGCGCGGCTGTAGTAGGAGATGAAATAATAGACTGGCAATATCTATTCATACATGCTGCTATGAAGCAGAGGAGGAGGACAGGCCAGGGATAATGCTGCTAGAAGAAGAATCCTTAACTAGAATCTAGTTAACAGTGTCAGTGGCACAGCGGCAAAAGCGACATGTTTTTTCCTATATAGGTGTGTGGCACTGGCATGTGGGAACGCGCATGGCTTGATCATAAAGGGTATTTGGTAGAGGCTCATGATTGCACAGCATGTAAACAGGTCTGGGGCTTTCTTATTTGATACGGTTTAGTTCTCGAGCTAGAGGACAGCAGGTACTATATGGACCAGGCAGATGGCAGGGTTCAACACTTTTATTTATTACCATGCTAGATTTATTAAAAATCATCATGAAAGCAGTTCTATGTAGGGTGTGTATACTGTATGTGTATATACCAAAATCAGCTATAACTTGACCACCTACCTAATATTGAGTCGATCTCCCTTTTGCTGCCAAAACGGCCCCTTTCGCGCCAAAAAAAGCCTAGACTTATCAAAACATGTATGCCACTAAACCTCTGAAAGTATGCTGTGGTATCTGGCACAAAGCCGTCAGTAGTAGATCCTTTAAGTCCTGTAGGTTGTGAGGTGGGGCCTCCATGGATCGGACTTTTCATCTTATCTCACAGATGCCTGATTAAACTGAGATATGGAGAACCTGGAGTTCAAGTCAATACTGCAAACTCATTGTTGTGCTTCTCAAACCATTCTTGAATCATTTTTGTAGTGTGGCAGGGAGCATTATCCTGCTGAAAGAGGCCACTGCCATCAGGGAATACTGTTTCCATGAACGGGTTTACTTGGTCAAAAATAATGTTTAGGTAGGTGGCACGTGTCAAGTAACATCCACATGAATGGCAGGACCCAAGGTTTCCAAGCAGAACATTGCCCAAAGCATCACACTGCCTCCGCCTACTTGTCTTGTTCGTAAACCGCATCCTGGTGCCATCTCTTTCCCAGGTAAGCTATGCACACTCCCCACCAGACATCCACATGATGTAAATGAAAACATGACTCATCAGACCAGGCTACCTTCTTCCATTGCTCAGTACTCCAGTTCTGATATTCATGTGCCCATTGTATACACGCAACCAGTACACCAATTGGTGACTGGAAAAACAGCGCTCACTGAATGACAAGTATAATATGCTAAAAACAGATTTAATGTACTGTATTATAAAAAAAAAAAACAAAATGGGCCACAAATTATGAAAGTGATAAAAAGTCCATATAGTCTGTGTAGTCCAAGTACAAATAGAATTGCCAGATGATAAACAAAACAGGTGTCCAGAGACCAGCAGCTCCTAATAGAGGTATGGGAAGCTCTCAGCAGCAATGTCAAGAAAGAGAAAAAGGGCACCAGGTCAATGTAAGATAAAAACACCATACAGTTCATTAACATCCACTTACATTTAAAACTGGGTTACATCATGTGCGGTGATCCATACGATGAGCTGGAGGATGGCTAAATGGATGTTCAATGGAGCAGAGAGCTCTGTCACAGCTGTGAGTGTCAGCTGACCGCAAGCAGTGTAACCACAGCCACGATAGATGGGACAAATATAGAGCCAGGGCTGTACAGTCCTTCCAATGAATGTGTGCGCAGGGGAGGTCCGAGTCTCACTGTGGAAGGTGAAGCCGAACGTGAGCAGCCGCACACTGAAAGCTTACATACCTTAGTTCCTAATACCGTGTACTGCCCCCTTTAACATCAATTACAGCTTGAAGTCTGTTGTGGTATTTGTGGATGAGGCTCTTTATCTTCTCAGATGGTAAAGCTGCCCATTCCTCTTGGAAAAAAGCCTCCAATTCCAGGAAATTCTTGGGCTGTCTTGCATGAACTGCACGTTTGAGATCTCCCCAGCTCCATGATATTGAGGTCAGGAGACTGAGATGGCCACTCCAGAACCTTCACTTTATTCTGCTGTAGAGCCAATGACAGGTCTACTTGGCCTTGTCTTTTGGACCATTGTCCTGTTGGAATGTCCAAGTACGTCCCATGCGTAGCTTCCTGGCTGATTAATACAAATGTTCCTCCAGTATTTTTTGATAACATACTGCATTCAACTTGCCATCAATTTTGACTAAATTTCCTGTGCCTTTGTAGCTCACACATCCCCAAAACATCAGCGATCCACCTCCGTGTTTCACAGTAGGAATGGTGTACCTTTCATCATAGGCCTTGTTGACTCCTCTCCATTTGTAGTGTTTATAGTTGTGGCCAAAAAGCTCAATTTTGGTCTCAACACTCCAAATGACTTTGTGCCAGAAGGTTTGAGTCTTGTCTCTGTGCTGTTTGGTGTATTGTAAGCAGGATACTTTGTGGCATTTGCATAGTAATGGCTTTCTTCTGGCGACTCAACCATGCAGCTCATCTTTCTTCAAGTGCCTCCTTATTGTACATCTTGAAACAGCCACACCACATGTTTTCAGAGAGTCCTATATTTCACCAGAAGTTATTTGTGGGTTTTTCTTTGCATCCCAAACAATTTTCCTGGCAGTTGTGGCTGAAATTTTAGTTGGTCTACCTTACCGTGGTTTGGTTCAACAGAACCCCTCATTTTCCACTTCTTGATTAGAGTTTGAACACTGCTGATTGGTATTCTCAATTCCTTGGATATCTTTTTATATCCCTTTCCTGTTTTATACGATTCAACTACCTTTTCCCGCAGATCCTTTGGCAATTCTTTTGCTTTTCCCATGACTCAGAATCCAGAAGCATCAGTGCAGCACTGGATGAAATATGCAAGGGTCTGTCAGGAGTCCAGAAACTCTTTGACCTTTTATACACACACACATTAATTACAAGCACACAGATCACAGGTGAGGATGGTTACCTTTAATAGCCATTCAAACCCCTTTGTGTCAACTTGTGTGCATGTTATCAGGCCAAAATCACCAGGGTATGTAAACTTTTGATCAGGGTCATTTGGGTAGTTTTTTTGTCATCATGATTTAAAAAGAGTAAACACAGTTGATTGATAATAAAAAGGCTTCAGCCAAACACAAACCATGAGTGAAAGAAATGTTTTTGCGTTTTCATTCATATTCTCTGAAAAATGCCTGTAGAAAATAATCTACGCAGGTTTCACCAAAATAAATAATGCCCTTGCTATAGGTGTAGTTCTTATATTTAGCTTGTACAAGATGGCATCATCCCACCTTGTTGCTTGGACGTAGCTGGGTTTTTGGAACAATGTTAGAGTGAGCCTGTCCCAAGTCTGAGTTCAAGAAGCCCAGCCTCTACCCCTTTAACAGACAGTGTTTAACCACTTCCCGACCGCCGTATGCAGAATGACGGCCGGGAAGTGGCTGAGTTATCCTGACTGGACGTCATATGACGTCCTCAGGATAACAAGCCGCCGCGCGCCCGGGGGGGGCGCGCATCGCGGCGATCGGTGGTGTGGGGGGTCAGTCTGACCCCCCGCAATACCAATCTCGGTATAGTGCTTCGATCCGAAGCACTTTACCATGTGACCAGCCGTGACCAATCACGGCTGGTCACAGTGTAATACAGGAAAGCCGTTTATCGGCTTTCCTGTACTCAGGTCTGCAGACCTGATGAGGGGAGAGCCGATCGGCTGCATCCCTGACAGGGAGGGTTTGTGCTAATGATTTATCAGCACAGCCCTCCCTCGGATCGCCACCCTAGACCACCAGGGAGCCTGCCCAGGGATGTGCCCACCCAGGACCACCAGGGAGCCGACCAGGGACCACCAGGGAGCCGATCTGGACCACCAGGGAGACCCCCCTAGACCACCAGGTAAGTGACATAATGCTCAGGTCCACCTTCACTCAGTGCCACCTTCAGATGCCACCCTAGACCACCAGGGAATGAGCCCCTATTAATGTATATGCCCACCAGTGCCCCTATCAGTGCCCACCAGTGCCCCTATCAATGCATACCAGTGCCACACATCAGTGCCCACCATTGCCACCTACCAGTGCCCACCTATCAGTGCCCATCAGTGCCACCTATCAGTGCCCAGTGCCGCCTATGAGTGCCAATCAGTGCTGTCTATTAGTGCCCATCGGTGCCGCTTAGCAGTGTCCATCAGTGCTGCATATCAGTGCCCATCAGTGCTGTATATCAGTGCCACCTCTCAGTACCCGTCAGTGCTGCTTATCAGTGCCGCCTAACAATGCTCATCATCGCTGCATATAAGTGCCTCATCATCAGTGCCACCTCATCAGTGCCGCCTCATCAGTGCCAATCAGTACTGCCACATCAGTGCCCATCAGTGTAGCCTCATCAGTGCCCACCAGTGATGGAGAAAATTTACTTATTTACAAAGTTTTGTGACAAAAATAGAGATTTTTTTTTTTTTCAAAATGTTCGGTCTTTTTTTATTTGTAGCGCAAAAAATAAAAACCGCAGGGGTGATCAAATACCACCAAAAGAAAGCTCTATTTGTGGGAACAAAATGATAAAAACTTTGTTTGGGTACAGTGTCGCACGACCGCGCAATTGTCATTCAAATCGCAACAGCACTGAAAACTCAAAATTGGTCTGGTAGTAAAGGGTTCTAAGTGCATAGTATTGAAGTGGTTAAATCTAGTTACTGTACAATTGACAATAAAGATCTGCCTACACAGTACAGACAGGGTTAGTTATGGCAGACACAGCTACCTAGCCCCCATAAACAGAGATCTACCTAGGATTGTTCTTTCTTGGAGGGTCCAGAATTGAGCATCTGAAAAATGCAGTTTAACTTTTTTAAATATTTTCTTTTAAACTTATGGTATGTGAATGGGGACCTGTAACAAATACAAAGTAGGTGTTGTCCCAATGTGGCTGCAAAAGTGGGAAATACGCTTTAAAACTGGCCATACACTAGTAGAATGTTTTTAGTTTTAGGACAGGGGTGCGCCACCTCTGGCTCTCTGATGTGGCCCTCGTCCTCAAACTGAATGCAGGAGTTTTGGCGTGATTTAAGAAAGTACAGCACACCTGCAAGATATAAGAGAAGTCTATGCTAAAGAGCAGTTAACTCTCAGGAGAGCCACATATGCACTGCACTGCACCCACAGTGTGGGTAAACTGCAGCCTTAGAAGGGGCTCAGGACAGTAAGGGCACATTCACATTTGCGTTTTAAGGGGCCACACCCCACCAACCACTGATGTAGCGTCAGCAGTCACAATGGCGACCCCATCCCATTCTCCAGGGGGCCCGTGCATCCTCCCTATCACATTCTGTTTTACACTTGGCCAGGAGGGGCAGCATATACATTTTTTCTCAAACAAAAAAAATTCTAACAGTGTATGTGGTTTTTGTTTGGGAAAGCCACTCCAAAATCAAATGTTTTTTGAACGACGGTGGTCATGTCATCAAATATACTGAGAATTTTCATACAAACATTTGCACAACTGTTTCTTTGAAAATCTACTAATGTATGGCCAGTATAAAACCAATAAAGTAAGATGATGTTCTGTGTAAATAAGGTGATCCTAGCTAAGGGGGGGTTACTTTGCCTACAGGTTCTAGTGCCAAAAATCTACTCTGACCCCAGAAAAAATGCAGCAAACACAAAACTGTCTTACAAATAATTCAGACTCATTCATTACTCTAGCTGCAGTGTAGTCCATTACCCAGAGGAATTCTGCAGTGTTTTAATAGCAACCTAGGCAGATGCACCTATAGCATGTGTTAACACAGTATACCATATGGCCAGTTGACAGATTATTTTATTTTTGTTTTTAGTAAGCAAAGTGTGAATTCAGCCTGAATCTGTAAATTGCACAGATGCAGGTGTAACTGATTCTGTGGGTTTGGATTCAGAGCTCGGTTCTACCCTTTGCTCCTTAAGGTAACAAAGTTTGCTTAAGCCATTATTAGTGAAAAAAGTGTTGACCTTTCCCTCTCATAGCATTATATTTATTACTAGATTATACATATAGAAGGTGTTTGTGGTGCTCACTGCATTTTACAAGGTGTAGAACAGACTTTTTCAATCTCTTCACACAAAAGCGGGCCTACTTACCTGATCCTCTGTGCTTCAATTAACAAAATCTTAGTGAGGGGTTAAAAAATAAAAAATGTCAAATTAAATTTTACTGATGTGCAGAGAGCTTAAAGTGGATGTAAAGCCGAAAAAAACAAAACATTTTTTACTAACACTTCTAGCTTGTACAGGAGAGGATGTCATGTCATCTGTGCCCAGACTTGCCACGAAGAGTTTATCTAACTCTGAGTAATCCTCTTATCTTTTCTCAGTAAGAAAAAAACGGACTACTTGCTAAAAAGGAGATGTTTCTTCCCAGTGCTGTGTGAGTGACAGATCATTTCCTTATCTCATGTACGGAGCAGAGGATGCTTCATTCTCCCCCCTCCAGCTGTCCCAGGATTGGCTGCTCCACACCTCAGCATGATTGGGCATGCTGAAGTCATGTGGTGTCTTTTCTGGGTTTTGAAAGGATGTTTCTCAAAACTCAGGAATAGCAAAGGAGAGTGTAGAGGTGGGTGGGGAGTCTTGTGACATCACAACTCCACCCACCGAGCTCCAGCAAAGAGACCTACCCACTGATTCCAGAGTTTTGTGGGGCTGCTACTGCTGAAGGGGATGACATTTGCAAGGTAGGATACATGCAGAAGGCCATTAGTTTATACTGGATGAGTGGTGGGTTTACAGCCACTTTAAGTCCCAGAGGGTCTTTTATTTAGACCAGCCTTCTTCAACCTTTTCAACACAGAGGAACCCTTGAAATGAGTTTCTGCTTTCAGGGAACCCCTCTTAAAAATGTCTACATCTACAACTCATGATGCATTAGTGCAGGGGTAGGCAACCTGCGGCCCTCCAGCTGTTGTAGAACTACATTTCCCTTGAGGCATTGCAAGGCTGATGGGTACAATTACTCCCAGAGGCATGATGGGACTTGTAGTTTTGCAACAGCTGGAGGACCGCAGGTTGCCTACCCCTGCATTAGTGTGATGGTCAGTGGGAAGAATGTTCCTTACGCTTGTGGTCATTGGGAGGATATACCCCCCTTAAAGATAGCCAGAAAGATCAATGGTGCCAGTGGGAACTTATCTGAGGGGCAGAAATTGCTCATTTCTCAAGGAACCCCTAGCAACTTCTTGAGGAACCCTAGTCTTCCATGAAACCCTGGTGTAGAAAGTCAAAATCAATGTTTCCCAACCAGGATTCCATGGAACCCTAGGGTTCCTCCAGAGTTTGCTAGGGGTTCCTTGAGCAATGAGGAAGCACAGAGGATCAGGTAAGTAGGTCCTCTTTTATATGTCCCCTAGACTTAATTGAGCTCATAACCATTGTAGTGCATATGTGGCCCTGCTGCAAAGGTTCATTTTTTAGGTTTAGATTTTAAGAGTAGGGCTTTAAGGGATTTCAAACACATTAATTTACTCAATGATGGCGAGATGGAATGATTTTTCAGAATTTCCTTATGGATGCGCATATTAAATTCTACTGTTTTGTGTATAGTCAGCTTTAAGCTGGCCGTACATGGTTCAAATTTTGGCTGATTCCTGCTAAACTGACCAAATTTAAGCTGTGGGTGACCTTGTTGGCACTACCTGGCCCAAAGAAACTCGATCACAAAAAAATCTAATGAGACAGCTGGAAAATTTCTGGTCAAACAGTAAAAAAAAAGGAATAATGTTGGTGGATGGGACTTTTAAGGCACCAATAACAAAAGCTGAATTCATTTTATATAAAACTCCAAATTGTTATTTTGACAAAGTTAAAAAAACACAAAGCTGATGATCCCTTACCGTTCCTGTGCCTTGCTGGATTGTTGCAGTTGGCTGGACCTCTGGGCACACCCTTGTGTACCCTTATTCTGCAGTGTTATATCTGCGTTTGGGTCTTTGCGTACATGCCTACCTCCACCGTTTGGTCTGACCGCTACTTGGATCCACAGACTGGAGTGTTTTTAAATTACCTGAGGCTGATAAGTATACATCTCATTGACTTTGTACAGCTTTGCCCTGAAGAAGAGAAACTCGAAATGGGTCATGTATTTACACCTAGATATGGAGATTGCACATTGCTGAGGTTCATCAATTGTACACTTGAGTTATGATGTACGTTTGCACCATTATTTACATATCTATGAAATATGTTACATACTGTATCTGTGTTACTACGTCATTGCCCTGTGTTTTTACATGTTTTAATTTTGTCATAAAAAATATGGAGTGTTATGCAAACTGAATAATATTTCGTTAAGTATTGGCACCTTAAATGTCCCATGCACTCACATTATACCTTTTTTACTACTTATCACCTTTGGGATGTTGGCACCCCGCCGAGTCCCAATTCAAACTCTGCCTATTACCCATCGGACGAACAGTGACTGCATCTAATCAGGTGCAGTGACTGTTTGGGTTTTCAAGCAGCAATAGGTACTGGGGCTGCTTAAATACAATAACAGCATATTCCTCCATCCACCCCGGCTGAATGAGAGAAATCTAGCCATGTAGGCTTGTTTTAGGGGCTCATTTATACTAAAGGTGGACCAGGCAGGTGTTGGAACCCCCTTGTTGCATTGACTAGGGCAATGAAGGGCTATTCTTCATGGTACTTTAAACCAGCCATTCTCAACCAGGGTTCCTTGGAACCCTAAGATTCCTCCATTGTTTGCTAGGGGATCCTTGATCTGTGGCTGATTGACTTCCCATCTGATAGTGCCTTCATAATTCCATAGGCAACATATTTGGCAGAGCGAGCATCACACAAATTATCTTTTTAGCTCTATATAAGGGTGACATTATGACCAATATGTGGGTATTCATCCTACTGACCACCAATGTATGGGGCATTTTACCCCTAACCCCCAATATAAGGGACATTTTCCCACTGACTCCCATTAATTTGATTATTATAGGGGTTCCTCTGGGGTTAAAAGTTTGAGAAAGTTTGCCCTAAACAAGCTCTTGATATATAATATCCCCAGTGATCTCTGTGAGTAAGCTCCTCCTTCGCGTCCAGCTGGCACACAGACTTGCACATTGCTTCTCTCATTTCCTCTTGACGGTGTTTGAACTGGAAATAAAGCCATTGTTTACAACCTACCCCTAGTTGAGGGTTAAGAACCTTGATAAAGTAAAACCGGCCATACATGGATGGAAATACAGACAGTTCAGCAGAGACTAGTCAAATTTCAGTTCATGTATGGGCGCTGTGGCTGTACAGAAGTCGACCTACCAATTGACTTCTGTACAACCACCCCAGTTGGGTTTTCCCTGATGGGATGGACTCTTTTAACACTGGCACCCTCAATCAATGTGTGCCACCAGAGAGTTACAGGATAACCACTTGGAGCGACACAAGATAACTACTTGGAGTTCTTCCTGAAGAACTATTGCATTCCGACAGTGGGGAGACTTCCCTGCTGCCACAATACACCAATCAACACTGCCTATGGAGCTGATCAGTGTATTGTGACAGCAGGGAAGTCTCCCCACTGTCGGAATGCAATAGTTCAGCAGGAAAAAACTCCAAGTAGCATCCTGCAATGCTCTGGTGAGACACATTGATTAAGAGTGCCTCATACACACGGGTGTTTTTTAACGCCACGTTTTGGGTATTTTTTACAGCTCTCCGTGTTATTCAATGGCCCTCTTAAAAGGCTGACGTTTTTGAGCAGTAGAGGGCATCAGCGTCAGTGAGCTGTAACTGGAACGCGGGACCAGGGCGTTCCAAAGCTGCGGCGTCATGGCGTTTTTGACGCCGAGCCGGCAAAACACTCAATAACATTGCTTAACGTTGTATACACAGCATTAAGCCTCGTCAGGCGTTCTATTCCAAATCAATGGTTCCCTATGGGAGCCCATTGATTTGAATAGAAGTCGCACCAGATGTCGAATCACGATGATCCGACTTGCGGCGCGACTTGTGTGCTAAGGATCTTAAAGGGGAACCCCGGGAAAAAAATTGTGTGGGGTTCCCCCCCAAGAGCATACCAGGCTCTTCGATCTGGCATGGATTTTAAGAGGAACACCCACGCCGAAAAATCGGCGTAGGGTCCCCCCAAAATCCATACCAGACCCTTATCCGAGCACGCAGCCTGGCAGGCCAGGAAAGGGGGTGGGGATGAGCGAGCCCCCCCCCCCCACCTGGACCATACCAGCCGCATGCCCTCAACATGGGGAGTATGGGTGCTTTGGGGCAGGGGGGGCTCTGCGCCCCCCCACCCCAAAGCACCTTGTCCCCATGACTCTGTTGAAGAGCCTCTTCCCGACAACCCTGGCCGTTGGTTGTTGGGGTCTGCGGGCGGGAGCTTATTGGGCCACCAGATGCTGGCCCCCCACCCTATATAAATGAGTATGGGGTTCATCGTACCCCTACCCATTTACCTGCAAAATAAAGTGTACAAAAATACCCACTGCACAGGTTTTTAAAATATTTTATTAAATCAGCTCCGGCATCTTCTCCCCTCTCTACTTTCTTCGGCTCTTTTTGGGGTCTTGGGTCTTCTGAGGGGTCTTCTGCGGGGTCTTCGGTCTTCTGCACTTTTGTCGCTGTCTCCTCAGCTAGCTTCTCCCACTTCTGCTTCTTCTGCTGCTGCTTCTTCTTCTGGAGATGTTGACTCGTCGCTCTCTTCCACTCGAATGCCGGGTCCATGCTGCGCGGTTGCCTTATATTGGCATGGGGCGGGGCCACACGCTGACGTCATCCTGACCCCCGCCCTCATGACGCCACACCCTGGGCGGGCCATGAGAAGAAGAAGCAGCAGCAGAAGTGGGAGAAGCTAGCCGAGGAGACAGCGGCAAAAGAGCAGAAGACTGAAGGCCCCGCAGAACATGAAGACACGATGCCTTAGGGTGGGGGGCACAGAGCCCCCCCTGCCCCAAAGCACCCATACTCCCCATGTTGAGGGCATGCGGCCTGGTACGGTCCAGGAGGGGGGGTGCTCGCTCCCCCCCCCTTTCCTGGCCTGCCAGGCTGCATGCTCGGATAAGGGTCTGGTGTGAATTTTGGGAGGGACCTTACGCCGTTTTTTCGGCGTGGGTGTTCCTCTTAAAATCCATGCCAGATCGAAGAGCCTGGTATGCTCTTGGGGGGGGACCCCATGCAAATTTTTTGCAGGGGTTCCCCTTTAAGATCCCTAGCACACAAGTCGCGCCGCAAGTCGGATCATTGTGATCCGACTTCTGGTGCGACTTCTATTCAAGTCAATGGGCTCCCATAGTGAACCATTGATTTTGAACAGAGGCAGAAAACGCAGCTGAAAGCTAGCGTGGAAAAACGTGCATTGAAGTCAATGCAAAACGCCGAAAAAAAATGTGATTTTTCCTTGACGTTGGGGCCGGCGTTTTGGTTGTTTTTTTGCATACGCCCGTGTGTATGAGGCCTAAGGGGTATGGATATGATGCACCTGATTTTTTTTTCAAGAGAAATTGCTTAATTAATGGAGCATAATGCTCTGTCTAAAGCTAAAAAAAATGTTGGCTTTAGGTACAAGTAGCATCCAAATGCTGTACTAACCCAGGGGCCCTTTGTATAAAATAAATAGGAAGAGATTACAAAGGCAAAGGTGATTTAGTGCAAACATGTGCTAAAAATGAACCATCAGCTGGAAAAAGAGAAATACCTTTTGGTACATATGTTAAAGCTGAACCTCAGGATAATTCGATATTATCCTGAGGTGCAGATTCACTGGACAAATGGCAATGGCAATGCATTTTTTTTTATAACTAGACCCCTATGTGTGCCATATATGCTTGATCATGACTTTAAGTTCCATAATAGTTTCTTGCCAATGGGAAATGTCTGATATGCACTTTCCAGCTGTCCTGGAATGGGGGTTTGACTTGGAAAAAGAAGAAATACCTTTTGGTACATATGTTAAAACTGAACCTCAGGATAATTAGATATTGTATAAAAAATACAAGAGTCGTGTGTATTCTTCCTTTGAATCTTGGTGTGCTTTGTCTATTTTTTACAGATCTGTGCAGTAATATAATGTGAAATGTACCTATGTGCAGACAGACCAGTCTTTGCAGCCCTCTCTCCTTGTGCAGGGTGACTGGTCTTGTCTCCGCCCCTCCTGTCCTTTTCTATGGGCAGCCTATGGTGGGTGGAGCCTGCTGGGCCCCTCCTACAGCTCTACTCTTTGCACAGGTTTTGTACAGCACAGTGGTGATGTCACTGCTACATTTACAATGTCATATCTGGATTTTCAAAGGCATTTAGTGCAGACAAAGTGGATTTATATCCTTCATGGCTATGGAGGAATATATTTGAATGAACGTTTTGTTGCCTGTAATTCAGCTTTAATGCACTACGCAGAGCTATCATAATGTCCAGTAGCTATAGCAACCAATCAGCATTCTGCTTACTGAGATCAGGTGAAAAAAATTCCAATTGGCTGTACTGTCTGCCTTATTGAATAAACCTGTCTGTTTCTTCCGCAAGTCTTTTTCCCTTCTGTCTCGTTTCTGTTTGACTTATCCTTCTTCAGCAAATCTTGACTCAGCTCCGCCGTTAATCATTGAAGGGAAGCAGATCACAATAATATCTTTCTCTTTTGGGTATAGATTTAACCCCTTTAAAACATCCCACTCAGCTACTTGCCAGCCATTCAGGCTCTAGGTATTAATTATGCAAATGGAAGGCCATTAGTATGCAAATGGTCTCTGTGTCACACAGGAGAGGCCTGTTGTATGCTAATTATCTTCATCCTTATGCAAATTGGATCTCCAGACGACCCCATTAGCTCTATGCTTGAGGTCAGGACTGAGAGTGCTGGCGTTAAAGCAGCAGTGTCGTTTGCTGGACAGAATGGAATGATTAATGTTAAATCTAGACTTCTTTAAGCTGGACTAAAGTTTGAGGTCTTTTTATTTAAAAAAAAATGCATAGCCATTTGTCCAGCGTGTTGATTCATTCTGTGCACATTGGGTAAAAACAAATGTTCTTTAGGCTATTTTCTCTTCTAAACAAATGTTTTATATTGGGCAGTAGTAAAATAACACATTATGGCCACTAGATGGAGCTGAGGAGCAGAGGAAATACAGATGTAATACAACAGGGATATGCAATTAGCAGACCTCGAGCTGTTGCAGAACTACAAGTCCCATGAGGCATAGCAAGACTCTGACAGCCACAAGCATGACACCCAGAGGCAGAGGCATGATGGGACTTGTAGTTTTGCAACAGCTGGAGGTCCGCTACAATGTAACAATTTTAGAGAATGCTAGTGGGAATTAGAAGATAAATGTAATCAATAGTTAAAGCGGAGTTCCAACCAGAATTATTTTTTGGCATACACTCTTTTAATACTAAATAGATGTAACCTTTTGTTTCCTTATTTTCAAACCGCCTAGTAATTGCATGTATTTTTTACTCACAATTTCGTTTCTCTCACTGCTGGACTTTTCCATTTTTGGCGAGGGCACCTGAAGCCCATTTGTAGTCTCCTGGCATCTCTTCCTGAAAGAAGTGCATGGTGGGTAACCATCATGCATTCCTCGATCTCGGTCCCGCCTTAAATTGCGTCATTTCCTGTCTGGAAATAACACGATTTTACAGTACAGGGAAGCCCACTGACTCCTGGGAAATGAGTCACATCTCCCAGGAGGCCAGGCGCAGCAGGAAGAGAAGAGCCTAGGACCTAAAAGGGACAGATTACAGAGACTCCTGGGAAATGAGTCACATCTCCCAGGAGGCCAGGCGAAGCAGGAAGAGAAGAGCCTAGGACCTAAAACGGGCAGATTACAGAGACCACCTAGCAACAGGGGGTGTGAGTATAAAATGTTTTTTTCCTATATAGGCAAAGGACTTGAATGATGGAAAAAAAAAATTCTGGGTGGAACTCTGCTTTAAATTTATTTTCGAATTCCTACTAGTAGTAAGAATTGTTACCATGTATCTTTTGTTACAACAACCTATGCATCTCTTTGGCTCCCTAGAGGCCATAATGCACTGCATTTGCTCAGAATAGAATAAAGGTCCTAAAGAACATCGATTTTTGCCCAATTCACACAGAATGAATGTGCACGCAGATTCACTGGACAAATGGCAATGCAATTTTTTTTTTTTTATAGCTAGACCCCTATGTGTACCATATTTGCTTGATCATGACTTCAAGTTCCATAATAGTTTCCTGCCAATGGGAAATGTCTAATATGTGCTTTCCAGCTGTCCTGGTTTTCAGACTTCTTAATGGGTGGAGCTTCAAAAAAGCAGATGGGGGTTTGACTGAAAGGAGGACTCCAATCAGGAAAACTGCCATAAACATATCAAATTTATTGTGGACTTGTGGTTGCCAAAGTTTGTAAAGAGTTTAGATTCCAATCAAAAAGTGCAAAGGTCCCCAATCACCTTTTAGATTTAATGGGATTTTCCCATTTTAGAGGTACAGAAAGATGTCTGCCTGTTAAATAGTGAGTGACGTGTTCACCTACGGTGAAATTAGGAGAGGGGCTTTTGGGGCAGGTTGTAATAAGGAAAAAGGAGAACAATGCTCCACATAGTGTAACTCCAATAAATTCGTTTTTTAACCACTTCCATACTGGGCCAATTATGGCATTCCTCCCCTACATGTAAAATTCATCATTACTCAGAACCTGCAAACAATATATATATATATATATATATATATATATATATATATATATATACACAGTGGTACCTTGGATTGTGAGTAATGCAGTTAACGAGCGTTTCGCAATACGAGTAGTTTTCTTTTAAAAATCCTGACTCGGTTTGCGAGCTCTGTCTCGCAAAACAAGCAAGATTAAGCCTCTGTGCATGTAATACCACATGTGGCCAGGGGTGCAGGGGCGCTAGTGAGGCTCGGAACCATTCAGAAATACTCAGAATTACCAAAAGTGTAAACAGTTCCCGAGCATTTTCCGAATGTTTCCGAGCATCTCCGAGCCTCACCAGCGCCACCACACCTCTGGCCACTTATGGTATTGCATACACCAGCGCCCCTGAACCTCTGGCCACATACAGTACTGCATTGACAAGCAGTCACTGTGGAACAAATTATCTGAGTTTCCATTGTTTCCTATGGGGAAACTTGCTTTCATATACAAGTGATTTGGATTACAAGCATTCTCCTGGAACGGATTATGCTCGTAATCCAAGGTCCCACTGTATATATATTTTTTTTTTATTACTTTTTTTAGCAGAGATCCTAGCGAATAAAATTGTTGCAATTTGTTATGTCACACGGTATTTGCGCAGCAATTTTTCAAACGCAATTTTTTTGGACAAAAAACACTTTGATGAATTAAAAAAAAAAAAAACAACACAATATTGACATAAATTTTTTTGTATAATGTGAAAGATGATGTTACGCCGAGTAAATAGATACCTAACCTGTCACGCTACAAAATTGCGCACACTTGTGCAATGCTGTTAAACATCGGTACTTATAAAACTCCATAGGCTCCCCATTAAAAATGTTTACAGGTTACCAGTTTTAGAGTTATAGAGGAGGTCTTATGCTAGAATTATTTCTCTCTCCCTAGCGTTTGCAGTGATACGTCACATGTGTGGTTCGTTTACACCGTTTACATCTGCCAGTGCCGGACATGATGTCATGACGTCGCTTCCGGCCTCCCAGGGTAATAGAGATGACCGGGGACCATCCGTTCCACAGTCAGCTCAATGGTAACCCGGTGCTGCTTGCAGATTAATCTGGCCTCTGGAGGGTGGCACGCAGGGGGGGGGGGGGTCTCCGTCTGGGGGGGGGGGGGACGCACGGTGGGAGGTCTCCGGTCTAATTAGACGTTCGTCGTGGCCCAATGGTAACTCGACTGACACCTTGCCTACCAGGGGCCAGTAGAGATAATGGGACCCTCCGGCCTTCGCTGCAGTACTGTAGTACAGGCCGTGACCGTCTACATTTGCCACATTTGCTTGGTGTGTACACTGCATAGTGACGTTTGCGATCCCTCTCTCTTTATTAAGATCGTATTCTGGAGGAGATATTGAGATTTTGACCATTGGACATTTGTAAAAATTACCCCTCGGATACCTCAAAATATTCATGGCTACAAATTGTCGTAACGTGTTCACACGCGTTAAAACATCGCACTGTCCAATCCATAGATAAATGAGCCGCATTGTAGTAGAAAGTGTAATATGTTTTTTTAAATACAGTTATAACACAACAAAAAAAAAAAAAATTAA